>JAKWBJ010000391.1:30000-96397 GCA_023159175.1 Wohlfahrtia magnifica | reverse complement strand
GAATTCATGACTAGTTGAACTTTATAAACGTGAAGATGAAGATCTGTATGCAAAATGTTGCGCAAAGTTTCTTTTGAGATGGCCAATTGTTGAGAACGTCGACGATTTAATGTTCCAGGCTTATTTTGAACACTTTGCTGTACAGCGGTATGTTTGCATCACTACGGTTAATACGAGCGTATTGTTATGATCTATTGTCTGCAACAGTACCGTGAGCCTTGAATTTAGCGATTAAATTACGCAAAGCGGTCTGAGAAGGAGATTGATTACAAGGAAAAGCTGATCGAATTTTACTAAGTGATTCACCATTTTGATAGTAAATTTATACAAATAAAATTCTTTGTTCAAGAGTGTAGTCCATAGTAAAAATTTCCCAATTTTTTAGTAAATTAGTGTCAAAGGTTGACAGCTCAATTCTTGACATTTCATCATTTGATAGCGAATTTATTTCCTAATCTCAAATTTGCACAACCTGTTCTTTCTTGAAAATTGCAATATATTCATATACTACATACTTTATCCTAAAGTTGTGTTGAGCGATAAATACTATATTATTTCGGTTAGGATCAAAATGCACTGCAATCCATAGGATGTTTTGTGCAGACCCATAAGTGCGACACTTTAGATCGGGGCTGCGAATAAAGCCAGAGACCTGTTACATATATGTGTAAAGACAGGGTAAGCAGTCTCTGAGAAAAAAGGTCATAGATGTAATACACTTATAAATAATTTTTTAGAACAGTGTTAACATTAGTGAAAATTGTTATCTATTCGAATCAAAGTTAAAAAATCTACCATATATGTAAGAAATTTGGAACAAACCAACCAAACTACCAAGTTGTTTTTAAACAACGAAAAACTACCAACTTTGGTTCGATTGGACCAAAACGGCAACGCTGATCCCAGCGCAGGTTGGTTATATAGATGGCAAAAACGTGAAGGCATTCAGTTAAGAAAACTACATAGAGACCCAACATCAGCAAATGTAGAAAGTGGAGATGATTACATACAAAAAAGTCTTCAGAGATAAATTCATCTTACAATACTTCGCAGATTTTCAATGCAGATGAAAGTAGTTTCTTTTTAAGAGCTTAGTACTGAATATAAAAAAGCAATCAATAAATGGTTATAAAACATCAAAAGACCGGTTGACATTGCTTTTTATTTGCAACGCTGCTGGTGACTACAAAAAAATTTTGGTGATCGAAAAACAAAAAAATCCTCAATGTTTTCAAAGCAAGATATTACCTCTAAAATATTATTCACAAAGGAAAGCTTAGATGACTAAGAGCATATGGGAAAATATCATAGTATCTCTTAAAAATGAAATGGTAACACAGAACCGAAAAGTAATTTTATTTGTTGATAACGCTCATAAAGTGAATTTTTATTTAACAAATATTAAAATAGAATTTCTTCCACCAAGCACATCGTCCCTTATTCAAACACTCGATCAAGGAATAATATATTGTTTTAAGTCATACTATAGACAGAATATAGTAAAAACAGATTTGTCACGTAGAAAATTGATAACCTCTAGAAAGCTTGTCGAAGTCTATAAACATTTTAACGGTCATGAACTCCTAGTGGTTGGTGAAACTTACAACTTGAACAAGCTGTTTTGCAAAATTAAGTTATTTTTATATTTTATATTAATGTACATATTATACCTTTATATATATTTATCTTTTAAGCACATAGGCCAATTTTATTTAACCACATCTATTGAACGATTTAGTGAGTATCAATACATTAAATGACGATGATTACATTCTAGGGGATGTATTAATAAATAATGACCAAAATAAATTTGAGGAATTCATTCGCTGATATGAAAATTTGGAGTGTTATGGCGAGGAAATTATTAAAGAACAGTTGAATGAAGAATTAGATGAGACTTCAGAGGAGGAAGACTGTGCTGCACATTCCTACATATAACGAAGCTTTAAATTCTATTTCAGTTTTACAACGATTTTTTTCAGAAGAATGTAAATATGTGAATGAAATTGAAAGTATGGAAAAAGAAATATTAGATAATTTTAACAAACCAAGTTCGCAATCAAAAATTGCAAGTTTTTATAAAAAATAATATAGTTGTGCATGAATTTAAATTGTTTGCTAAATGTACTTTAAAACTGTTATATACATACATGTGTATGTTTTGTTGTTTTTTTTAGTGCACAATTTGTGCACTAATCTGTTATTTTATAGGTGCTCCAATAACGCACTTATCCGAGTTTTCGCCTAAGAGATTCCACACTTAAGTGAGTTTAAAACTATGCAATTTTAACTGCGCACTTAAGCAGGGATTATTGTATCTACAAATTATTTTTCTTCTTTAGTTTGATTTTAATAATATTAATTTTAATTTTTATTAGTAATAGTTTATAAGTTTTTTATTTAAATGTATATCAATCCAGGGTTACCGTTTGTGCAACTAAATTCGCAATTTGCAACTTTTTTGCTGGTCAGCGACTTTTTGCGCAACTTTTTCAAACCCACTTAATTTTGCATCCACTTTAAATTTGTGCGACCTTTGCCACTTTTTTTGTTAAGTAAGCATCAGTAACACTCTTATCTTTGCTTGTGGATATTTACGATTTTTAACCCTGATTCTAACAGTAAAACTTTCAGATCGCTAGAATATTATTCAAATGTTATTAAAATCGATAAATGTCGCAAACTAAAGCCCAAGCACCAAAGGCTATTAAAAAAGAAGTAAATAAAAAAGACGTCCATTAAATTAATATAAAAAAGTAAAATAAAATAAAATAAAATAAAATTAAATTAAATTAAATTAAATTAAATTAAATTAAATTAAATTTATATAAAAAATAAAAATTGTAAAATCATAAAATATTTTTAGTTAGTTTCGTGTTGTCATATTGTAAGGTTTATCTTATTTTTTTGTTGCAGAAAAAGTTTTGGTTTTTTTTTTTTCGAAGAAAATTTTTTTCAAAATTTGTGCTTTCTTATATACTTTTCTTCAGAAGTTTATTTTATAATGTAGTACTAGTTTTCTGATAGATACTATCGAGTACACCTCACAATACCCCATTCGATCGGACCAATTTTCGAGAACTTTTTCGAGTGTATGGGGTCGTATCACAACAATGGTATCACGAATGTTGCCCTTCAAATGCTAAAATGTCTCTGGTTTTTCGGCATAGCACTTGTCTTTAATGGCGCTCCACAGAAAATAGTCCAACGGTGCTCAAATTGTAGATTCTTAGAGGCCAACTGACGTCACTATTTTGGTGACCAAAGAGCTTTTCATTGAAAATAGTAGTTTGTAGTAGTTTCACTGGATTTATTAGCAAGAGCTGGTTGGGAACATTGTATAATAACACTCTTTTACAATGCTTGCTGTAGGCTTTCGGTTATTGTCTTGTTAGAATACCCAGGTTCAAAATCATTAGATTTCATATAGTTTTATTTAAAGACGAGCAAATTTTTTGCAAAAACCGTATGTAAATTTTTGGAATAGAGATTTGGTTGGACCCTGAGATATTAATGGAAACATAGTGGCAGGTAAAAAATTACGTATTTTCCTTAGAAAAATTTTGTTGTTGTTTCTTTAAGACACTGGTACCAAAATAAACTTTCCTAAATATTTTTGGCATGCTTTTAAATGCGTTTTGCCAGCTGAGTCTTAATAAAGGGTCCGCCAAATAATTTTTTTTTTGAAAATGCTTTAAAAAAACTACTTAATATTTTCTCAATTTTTTTTTTATTTTAAAGTACAATCCTTCCGGTTAATAATGGAAGATAATTTCATTCAAATGGCTGCCTCGGCTGGCCATGCAGTAGCCTACAGGATCGGTCCAATTTTTAAGCTGTATTTCACCAATGGCTTCACGAATATTGTCCTTTAAAGCGTCAATTGTCTCTGGCTTGTTGGCGTAAGACTTATCTTTGACGGCACACCACAAATAATAGTCCAACGGTGTCAAATCGTAGCTCCGAGGTGGCCAAACGACATCAGCTCTGCGGCTGATAATGCGATCTTCAAAAACAAGGCTCAAAACATCGAGTGTAGCTTAGGCTGTGTGGCACGTAGCGCCGTCCTGTTGAAACCAAATGTTGCTAATATCCTCCTCTTCAGTTTTTATGAACAAAAATTCGTTCAACATGGCCCGATAACGATCGCCATTGACTGTAACGGCCACTCCTTGCTCATTTTCGAAGGAAAATGGTCCAATTATGCTTCTGAACCAAAATCCGCACCAAACAGTGACTCGTTTTGGGTGTATCGGCTTTTCAATGTATGCGTGCGGGTTTTCTGTGCTACAAATGCGACAATTTTGCTTGTTTACATACCCGCCAAGATCAAAATGAGCTTCAGCTGAAAAGATGATTTTTTGGCAAAATCGGCATCTTCTGTAAGTCGATCGCAGACCCACTTAGCGATGCGTATACACAACCATATTCGTTCAGCGGAGGGATAAAACTAATTATCTGTCAAATCAGACATGAGCTAAGTGTTACCATTCACGAAATAAGCACTAGTTGAAAAAAAACGTTAGATGGCGGACCCTTTATAATACGGCTTATCACTTTAGTTTTTGAGATATATGTTTAAAAATGGCGTAAATCGAATGACCGTGTTTTTTGCACATTTGGGTGCAAATATCTCGAAAACTTAAAGCAGTAACTTGTTTCTTTTGTAAAATCCTGTTTTATGAAATCTGCTTAGATGCAATAAACATATCCATCCCCAGCTTTATTATCAAGGAAACATAATTTCCAATTAAAATGCCCAGAGAAATTACAGAGCTCTACCCAACGCGCATTTTTGTACATAAAAACAGAGCATCTCGTAGTTGGGGGTGAGAAGTCATTAAAAGCGGAGAACAAAAAAGAGACAGAAATGGCACAATGATCGGAGTTATCGAGAGGTGCATGAACCTCAAGTTCACACTTTTCAGGGTTTGAAGTAAGAAATAGGTCGAGGATGTTGTTTTGGTGTCCATCTACACACGATGTATGTGTAGGTTCATTCAATAATTGCGCTCGATGATTATGCGCGGCAAATAATTCAACGTATTTGACTTCTGGAGTTGTGCTGCCTGAATGGTGTAGCCAAGACGAATATGGACACTGAAGTCACCAGCAACAACAATTTCACTGTTCGGGTAATTCGTAAGGATACTCATATGAAATCGAAAAGAGAGTCGAAGCCGGATATGGTAACCTATCTCCCGAAGTGCAAAATATGTATCCTGCTTCTGAACTTAACCAAAGACAGTTAAATTCTAGATCATACATACCAAGAGGTTGCTGGCATCGGTACACAACTTTATCAAGAATGTACAAACCAAATCGCCGATGGAAATTAAAAATGGATAGAAGGTGACACCCAGGGATATAAAAATCCTATGGATCGGCATTATCAGCAACCTGGATTTCATATAAGACGAAAACATCCGGCCTATTGAGACAAATGTGCGCAAAAACAGTGAATCTTAATCCACGTACGTTGCAGAAATCGATGCGAAAGCGATCCGCCATCACGAAAATAAGTAAACAAAAATCAAACGTTGGCCTCCAAGTACGGACGGCAATGAAATATGATGCTGATGATTGATTATTCAATGGCTAGTGATATATCTTCTCCCTTAAATAATCCAACAGCAACTCACTCATAACAGTCCGCACCCAAAGGAATTAGAAAAAGGATAGAGAAACAATGACATTGAAAAAGGATCACCAAGTGTCCCAAGCAGGGACTAACAAGCCATCCAACAGCATTAATTTTCTTATCCAACGTATCAAAACTGGCAGACTTACCATCACTGTTATTATTCTCCCGTGTAGTTAAAATGTTTTTGTAGATGATTGAAATGAGCAAAGGATATGAAATTAAAATACCGTATCCGGCGGATATGAATATCATAATAGCTGATATGACTTTTAAATTACACACAACAGCGGCATACGACTAAAACTATTAATAGTATTGAATTCTAATTACTCTTTGTTGATAAATTTCATAGCAGATTATTAAATTATATTTTTTAAAAGAGTTGAGCGGAGTTAAACAAAGTTTTCTTTAAAGCTTCGTAACAGCGTAGAATATTAGAATATTAATTTGTGAATTATCCCCTTCTTAATGTGCATTAAGTTTGATGTAAATGCATAAAACCAAACTGAATTTAAACTGCATTTAGCTTTTTCAATATGGCAATACTGTGGATTATTATTAATTCCCATAACATTCCATGAAGGAACATGGGGAGTTTTCTCAGTCAATGAGCTGCACCCGATTCTATTTTTAAACTCTTTGAAAGGGACCTACAGTTTTACGTCGGCTTCGAACGGCAAATGCATTTAGAGAATAGTAGTAATACTCATAACCAGCTACTAGCTAATGTTATGAGGTGATGCCGCTACCGAAAAACTTTTTCCTTTTTTAAGATTGTCTGGCCTAGTATTGAACCAACGACCTTTTGGTTGGTAGGCGGGTATCTTACCTACCATACCACAGCGGCACAATACTGTTGATAATCAACCAAATTGTTTACTATTATGAATGAATGTTTCATTGAAAAAATTAAAATGGATTCAAATGTATCATGGAGCAATAATTTCAGCTTTTGCTTAAAATAAATAGTGATTTTTCACCAACAGCATAGCATAGGTATAAATGCCAAAAAAATAGTTGACAAACAAACAGCTGTATACTAATGCAAAAACTGTCGTCTGTCAGGATAAAATTTTAATTTGCAATAGTGAGTTTTTAATGCACATTAACGCTGCTGTCTGTCTACGTTATAATTCTTATAAAAATAAAACATAATATTTATGCAAGACCAATATAATATATAAATAATATAATCAAATAAGGTTTAAAAAAATAGAATAAATAGATCCAAAAAGAGCAATTATATTTGTATTTTGTAGTAATATACCAGAAGTTGCTAGTTTTTTTTTCATAATCAAACCCTTAAAAAAAAACACAGGATAGTAATTAATAATTTAACAAAACGAAAACGGATTCTTAAAGCTCATATAATTTGGTTTAAAACAATCCCTAATTAATAATATATTATGTTTGGTATTGTAATAACACGTTGTTTTTCATTAAATCGATGTAGTTTTTTTTATTTTAATACCTTACACTCAAATCATCATGTCTCTCGGTGGGAGCTAGGTTTTCATTTTAGACACATACTTTCTTTGGGTAATTTTCTTCGAATTTAGTGTAGATCTCGGTTTTGCTAAACGCCTGTCACGTTTTTTTTTTCCCTGAACAAATTGACCCACTCTAATAGATGTATATATATAATACTAATACCATACATACATAATAATATTAGACAAGTTCAAGAAATAATTATTAACTCTTACTTTTTTATCATATTTCATTTCAATTCTGGCTTGATTGTTTGTCAGAAAAGGAGACACCCTACGTAATGATGCATTATGGTAAAAAATTTACTGGAAATGAACGGTTTTTTTGGATTTTGTGTAGATGTTTTGGAACTGGTTGCACGAGATGTGGGTTTCGATTATATATTAGATTTAGTGCCAGATCGTAAATACGGTGCCAAGGATCCACATACGGGCGAATGGAATGGTATGGTAGCGCAATTAATGAAATATGTAAGTATTAAACATTTCTTTCCAGCTTGCATAACCTAGGCCGGTAAATACGAAAGGTAAACTAAAAAGTAAAAAAACAGAACAATCCTCGCACACCAGAATCTTCGATGCAAAATACAGCAATTTCAGCTTAAATACGCCCCGCTTAAATGCGTTCCCTGCTTTAATGTACAAAAATTGCTGGCAACAAAAATTTGTCCATATATTGCTTTACAAAAATTTCGTTTAAATGCGCCCCGTTTAAAAGCCTTCCCCGAATAAATAAGTCATTTTTTAGAAACGAAAATGTATCTTCATAAGAAAATCATACGCTTAATGCATTAAACACAGAGACGACAGCGAGCGATATTAGAATATACACGTATATGGGAATGAATATTTTAACAGCAGCACGACAAAAGCATAGATGTCAACCTTTACCGCTGCTGCTCAACTTAAGCTAATTTCTATTTTCGGGGGCAGCAAAAATAAATTAGTAATACCAATTTTAAAAGTTTCGTTTTTTGTTTGACAGAAAAAACAGTTCAAAATGTTTACTTGTTCTTGGTTTTCAAGTACGGGAAATTGAAGTTCGTTGGGCTGAGCTTAACGATTTCTACTCGCATTACAATTGGAAACTTTGTTGTCAACATAATAAAGCTATGGATGGATAATTTCATCAATAAATAATCCTTGGTTTAATCAGACGTGCAAACTTTCAGTCAGATCCAGAGAAGAAGCATTCAGAAATTGGCGTGGTAACAAATGCGATCATACTGATGCGCTACGCAAACAGGTAAGATCTTTGTGCGCCGCAGTACTTAGACGCGATAAGGCTCTTCACCAGCAGCACCTACGTGCAAAAGTTATTACTATTCTGCGGGGAACTAAAAGCTTTGGGTCATTCATTAAAAGGCTTAGGAACAGCGTTAGTTCGGTTTCAGTCCTTACAAAGAATGACCAATCATTCACTAACCTGGTTGAAAAGGCAAACCTTCTGGCTGAAATGTTTGCAGATATTACGAACTTGATAGAGAGCGTTCAACCACTGCCCGAACTTGAAAGAGTATCAGTAACGACTATGTCTAGTATATTCTTTCTTCTCGACGTTAGTAAGTCTTCTGGGCTAGATGGCATTCCAGCGCTGGTCCTCAAGTTGTGCTATTCGAAGCTTGCGCGTTCATTGGCTAATCTTTACAGTGCGACTTTTCGCGCGGGTGTTTTCCCGTCTTGCTGGAAGGTTTCCAATGAAACGCCAATCCCTAAAAAGGGTGAGGCTACTAACCCTGAAAACTACCGCCCAATAGCAGTCTGTTCGGTACTTTCCAATGTTATGGAGAGTATGATTAATCACCACCTTTTAAAATATTTAGAGCAGCGTTAGGCAAACTAATATTAATGCATTGTACAATTGTGGTAGTTATTTCAGAGTCTCTCACTCAGTCCACTTTGCACTGTATTTTTCCACTTGTTTTCTCTCTTCTCATGTGACTACGTATGTACGTGCGAAAATAAAAGAGAAGAGCAGTACCTTGTCTGAAACAGATTTAAAGTCCAGTAATTTGCTAAGTGATCGCCAATGTGGTTTCCGTAAAAGTCGCTCTATTGGTGATCTGCTGGCGAAAATCTCTGAAAGGTGAAATAGGCCCATTCGTGGATTTGGTGAGAGTAGAGTTGTGGGCCTGGATATTTCCAAGGCGTTTGGCAGAGTCTGGCACAAGGTTCTCAAATTCAAACTCATTGCTTTTGGTGTCGGTGGGCATTTGTCTCTATCATATCGAGCTTTTTTAGAAATCGCACTATATGAGTGGTTGTAGATGGGATCTCATCCGGCGAGTACAGGATAAATTGAGGGGTACCGCAAGGCTCTGTTCTTTCTCTAACTCTATTTTAAACATTTCTTAGCAACTTTTTAACTTCCAATCCTATCCACTCAGCAATATATGTCATTCATATTTTTTTGATCATAGGCTGAGACTTTTGGAGATTGTGACGAAAAAGCGGAATATGAGCGACATGGTGAAAAACTCTGAGTATGGTCGCTGGAACATGGCATGCGCACAAGACTCAATGTTGTTTTCTGACACACAGACGTGGTGGTGTGTTGTCATATGTGTTTATAGATAATGTAGATATTGAGGAATAAGATGCTTTTGATTTTATGGACATGAGAATTCACTGTAACTTTCGTTTGAACGATCACAAGTGCCTCGCTTTTTTAAGACGATGCAAGAATTACTTCACTCCATCTGGTCTCCATAATATTTAGAACACCTATATCCGACCCAAATTGGAATACAACTCTCATGTATGGGCCAGTGAGTCAAAGCATATTTTGGAGCTTCTCGACCGCGTACAAGAGAGGGCGAAGGTTCTTATTAATGTCGGTAGGGTAGCCGACTCTATCGATTGCCGCAATGTGGCGTGTGTTTCATTGCTCTATCGGTACTCTAACGGAATGTGTTCTGGCGAAATTAAGAAAATTATTTCTAGTAATATTAATTCTTACGTAGTAATCGTATTTCTTGTAGAGCGCACCTTTGTAGTTGATTGTCCAGTTAACCGCACAACGCATTACAGGGAGAATTCGTCCTTGGTAGCACTGTTCGTTTGTGGATCAATCTTTCTGCGGATGTCTTCCCTGCCACTTATGACATTAACAAATTTAAATCGAACGTCCGTAAACACTACTCTCTCTATCCTCCTTCCCACAACCGAATTTCCAAGTACCAGCACAATGCACTGAGTACTCGTCTGAAGAGAAAAAAAATAAGCCACCGTTCGCACTGAAAGCAGTTTTCTCCTTATCTGTATCTGCAATTTCTATTTGCCGTTACTCACTTTGCAGATCTAATGTAGAAAACGTTTGTTCCAGCTAGCGTGTCCAGCGTGTCGTCAATTCTTGGTAGCAGGTAGATGTCATTTTTAGTGACATCGTTTAGCTTCCTGTAGTCTACGCAAAATCTTGTGCTGCCATCTTTTTCACTAAGACTACTGGTGAGGTCTAATGACTGGATGATGGCCTAACCTTATAACGGTTCGCTTGTGATATACTTCATGGTGCCTGTTTTATAGGTCTATCTTCGCCAGTATTAATTTCGAGTTTCATATAGCTGTTCTCCTTGGTTTTTATTATTCGTAGCGAAAACGCAGGCATGCTTCTTACCAGCTTTTTCGCTTTATGTCTTTCTGGAGCTACTAATCCTGATACCCATTTCTCTACATGTTTATCAAATAGCTGTTAGTCCTTGGCTGTCATATTGGCAGGTTCCAGCAATTTTTCGCTATTTATAATTCCTTCGACTGGAACACATTGCACTACCTCGGAATTTTTAGAGATAATCTTTTCGTGGCCTGATAGATTGAGGACTCTCACAAGGGCTATTCCTTGTTTGCAGAATTTTATAAGGTCTTTTGCTGATAATAAGTCCGTCTTAATATTTGCTGCCTCTACTAACCACAAGCGGTTATCGTCTTTAACGGCGACTCTTGGAAAGATTGTTGATTGTTCGCCCGTTTATTATTTCTTGATGGTGAGATGGATCTTGACCTTTAGACTGCTCTTTCCACAGTTGTAGCATTTTGATTGTGAATTTTGATCAGCCAGGAGTCACTTTACTAACTCCTAAAATTTGTTGACTTCATTATCTTTTTCTACCACTACTTCCATATTGCGTTCTTTGTGTATTTTTGGCTTAAAAATCCTGCTGGCCATCTCCTGCGCCAGTACGAATGCCACAGTATCCGCAAAAGTCATCAGGGTCTTGTATGCCGTTGACGTGGGCCAAGGGTGATTTTCCCCAGAGAGGTATGCTGCACCAACCTCTCAACTTCCATATGATTCACTAGCCTCTTGCGTTCCGCACCTTTACTCAATACGATAAAGATCTCGCTTGTGCTCATCACCGATTTTAAACACTGCCAGAGGTGTGCTACCATCAGAGCACGGTGTCTTTATTCTGCTTTATGTTATATTGAAAGTTCGGATCAATAGTTTGCGTTGAGATAACCGTGTGTGTGTGTGTGTGCAATATAATTTACTTGCATATAGCGCGGATTGTTTACATTTAAGTATTTTTTGTTCATTGTATATTCTTTTGCATACTCATGTGTACTTTTCTGTTAGGTATGATAAGTTTATGTAATTTTTATGTGCCTGTAAAGTGGGTCTGTAAGAATGCATTGCGTTACTTAATATTATGCTATTTTAGTCGATATAGTATAATTGTAAACCAAAAGTATTTTTTAGAAAGGTAATAAAGGGAATAATTACACTGGTCTAAAAAATACAAAAAATTTTCTGGCCTCCAAATAAAACTATATGGAATATAACGATTTTGATGTGCTGAAATCAAATCGGTTTTCAGTTTTTTTCCATCGGGCTCAAATTTTTTTCCTAAAATATTGTAGGTATGTCAATATATTTCATCATAACTTGAAAACGACTTCATTGATTGTAATCGAAATACCTCCAAATGTTTATAAACAAAATTTGCTATAAACCACCTGAATAAATTTTTTTTGTATTTCCAACAGTTTCGAAGTTATTCATAATTTAGTTGCGAAAAAAAAATTTTTCGCGCAAAATTAGAGCAATTTTTTCTTTTCAAAAAATGATAAAAAAATTTTCAGAATGAAAATTGTACATGTTAAGCACTTAAATTAAAACTTAAAATACTGAGTTTTTTTCTTTAAGGAAATTACTCGGCAGTTATGGTATAGGTCACTGAATCACTAGAATATTAAAAAAATTATTACACAATTTTATTTCCAAGTGGAACATTAAAAATATAATGACTTTAAAAAGGCGTTACAATTTTCAATAACGTGATTAATTATAATAGATGAAGGTTATTTTTATCAAAAGTTACATCATGTATTAAGATGAAACCAAAGTTGACTTGTGTTTACAAGCTTCTATTATATATTTATAACAAATCCTTTACTTAGGAGAGAAGTTAGTGTAGACAAGGACTGTAAGATTTGTAGAATATGCTGACAGCTGTCAGATCAATTGTGTACTATTGTGTACCTATCAGAAGTTCCAGTTCGCAAATAAACATATAGATCAAGCTATAAATCACGAAAAGTAGTGATTTTATTTAAAATTAAATGCAGGTACCTAACTTTGACCAAATTTAGCGGAATATTTTTTTCTGGCAAAATTAGTGGAAATTTTTTTCCAAAAAGGTAACAAAAATTATTGAAATATAATATAATAATAAGCACTCTCGAGCAAATTTAACCTTTTCTCATCTCCTGTAAATAAATATAAAATTTTATATATGGAGAATGATCAACTAGACTCATTGAAAGCCCACAAACCCGCAAACGCCGGTTCCGAACGGCAGATATACACGTTAGTGAAGTTTTTTACAGCGTAAATACACACAACCAATCGCTAGCAATGTTGTGAGGTGATATTGCTGTTGAAAATTGTCAGATGGTGTGGCCTGGGGTTCAACTGACGACTTCTTGGTTGGAAGAAGGGTTCTTATCTAACATACCACAGTGACACACACACTATTAAATACTTGGTGTATAAATTTACATACAGTGCTCCTCGAAATCTGAGCAAATTTTCTTGTCGAGGCAATTAAGTACTCGTATATTACTAATAGATTTATTCGAAGTAAAAGATTTAATGTTTGTTATCTTAGGCGCCTAAATTATAACTATAATAACAAACCTTTAATTCCATTCTCTACCAAGTAATACAACAAAAACGAAATTAACTCCTTGAGTAGCTGTTCGAAACTTAAGCGTTCTCAGTACTTTGTGTAATAAACTTTGTGTTTTATTGCCTCCACACACCGTTTTGGCATAGTTTTTATGAGATTTGTTAGAATTATTGTTGGTATTTATAGCCACTTTAATTTTAAACTCTCCATCAGCTTCTGCTTATTTTTAAGACGACGTGGTCCAGCTCTTCGCTTCAAGGATTAAGAACAATTTTATTTAAATAAAGGAACCGGTTAAGCGGTTGTTTGAACTATTATTAACCGAAGCCAGTTTTTTAAAAAGTGCTACTTTTCGAATTATTCGAAAACCGGTTTTTGAAAAGAGTCGAATAATCGATCTCCTTAGTCATGAGGCTTTATATGATGGCCAAGTTAAGTTAAATATAAAATCAGTTGACTCATATCGAAAATTAGTTAAATATTTCGATGTTAATAACATCAGTTATCACACATATCAGTTGAAAAGTGAACGCTCTTATAGACTTGTGATTAAAGGTTTTCATTATTCTACTAGAACAGCAGATATAAAAGCAGACCTTTTATATGAAGGTCATCTTGTTAGACAAATTGTTAATGTTAAAAGCAGATTCACCAAACAGACACTGCCTATGTTCTACGCTGATATTGATCCGCAGCCAAATAATAAAAAGGTTTTCGAAATACGTGATATAAGCCATTGTGGGGTACAAACTGAAGTCCCTAGAAGCACAATTAATGTTGTGCAATGTCATCGATGTCAACAATTCGGACATACGAAAATTTATTGTAGGAAACCTTTTGCTTGTGTGAAATGTGGACTTGGTCATCCAACACCCAATTGTCCACACAATTCTGAAGCACTTCCAAAATGTGTTCACTGCTTGAAACAGCACACTGCCAGCTATAGAGGTTGTGAAGGGTATCAAATACACTGAAGAAAAAACTTTCAGAAAGACGACAAAATACGTACCCCCAGTTTTCCACTTCCAGAAGTGATTTACCCTCATTAAATCGTAACTCCTAATACAATATCAGATACCAAAATGCATTGCCAGGTGAATCATACGCTAATATAGCTATTAGAGTATCCAATTATTCGACTTTTACTTTTGTTCGAGTAAGAAATTAATTGTTTTTAAATTTCTAAAATTGCTCGATTAATCGAGTAAGGGATACGATCTACGAGGAAAACTAGTACTACGTGAAAATATGTGATTAGGAATTAATTCCCTTATTTCGTCATTCCGTTATAGTACCAATAGAACAATGAGACACAAACCACATTGCGACAATGGTAAATATTAAGGAGATCAGATGGAGTGAAGTATTTCTTGCACTGTCTTAATGCTTCAAAGCTTCTTTCTACACATGAAATATATGATCGTTCCAACGAACGCCACAATGAATTCTGTTATTACCACTCTCTTGTTATGAAATTGCAAGAGAGTGGCAAGAAAATCTTTTACAAGCAGCTGGCGTTAGTGTTATAGGCAATAATACACAATCAGCATCTACTCTATATATTTTCCTCCAAAACATGCAGTAAAGTGTGCAGATTATGAAAACTTTTTTAAAGCTTTGGTACCATGTTTTGTTGTTAGAGGTGACTTCACCGCAAAGCACCTCTGGTTAGGCTCTAGACTTACTAGTCCGAAAGGAAGGGAGTTATAAAAGACCATATCGGCAAATAATGTTATCCGAGGAAAGTTCAACTTATTGGCCCACTGATCCAGCTAAGATACCAGACCTTCTTGATTTTGTTTTGTTTAGTGGCATTTCTAGGCACTCATTGCACATATTAAATGACGATAGTCTAGGCTCCGACCAAACATTCATTCTTGTTAACCTCAACGTAAATACAGGGTGGGCCAATTTGAGGTTAGGAAGAAAATTGGCTTAAAAACATATATTTTTTGGAAAATTCAGTTTTATTCGTACCATTATAAAATAGAAATATGAGAATTAATGGTGGAATATGTTGACGAGCAAATGCCCACTTCTAGCACATCGCCAGACGTCTGATCTTTTCACAAAATTTTGCGACAAAACTTCGCTTATATCGTCACTGCAGCGCCGAATTTCATCTTCCAGAGTGTCAGTTGTTTGTGGTTTGTTCACGTAAACCCGGCCTTTCAAATAGCCCTAGAGAAAATAATCCAACGGCGTTAAATCACAAGAACGAGGCGGCCAATTGACATCGTCAAATCGAGAAATTATGCGACCGGGAAATTTCTCATGCAATAACTGAATTGTTTGGCTGGCTGTATAGCTTGTGTGTCAGCATTAGCCAATTGTGGTCACAAAAAATTGGTTATCATGGTCTGGTAGCTCAGACGGCATTTCCTTGCTCATTTTCGAAAAAATACGAGACGATGATGCCGCTTAATCACAAACCGCACCATACGGTCACTTTATTTAGATGTAATGGTTTTTCGAGGACTCTTTGTGGATTTTATGAGTCCCATATGTGACAATTTTGTTTGTTTACATAACCGCCTAATTGAAAATGGGCCTCATCACTAGAGATGATTTTGTTGAAAAATGCGTTTGATCCAAACAATGGTCAGCTAGCTTTAATTCTTGAACGAATTGATATTTATAAGCGTGAAGATGAAGATCTACATGCAAAATTTTGCGCAAAGTTCCTATGGTGATGCTCAACTGTTGCGAAGGTCGACCAGTTGATGTTCCAGGTTAATTCTCAACACTTTGCTGTACAGCGGTTATGTTTGCATTATTACGAGCGCATTGTTTTGATCTACTATTAGCAACAGAACCGTAAGCCTCGAATTTTGCGATTAAATTATGCACAGCGGTCTCAGAAGGAGCCTGATTACGAGGAAAAGCAGCTCAAATCTTACGAAGTGATACAGTAAAATTTTCACCATTTTGATAATAAATTTTCACAATTAAATTTCTTGGTTCAAGAGTGTAACGTTCCAAATTTTCACAATTAAATTTCTTGGTTCAAGAGTGTAGCGTTCCAAAGTTAAAATTACCTAATTTTTAACTAAATAAATGTCAAAGTTTAACAGCTCGATTCTTGACATTTCATCATTTGACAGCCAATTTACTTCCTAACCTCAAATTTGCCCACCCTTTACAAAACTAGCTCCTAAAAATATGAAACTATTTAGAAAAAACACTAATTTAGAATTTTTTAATGGTTAATTGTGATATCCTAACAGGTGAACCTTTGATGACACTGTAGAATCCTTTACTTTATTGATACACGAAGCTGCGTCACTATCGACCCCATCACCAGTTCGTACCGATATTTTAGGTAGTAAAGTTAAAGCCTCGGCTGTAGTTAGATACAGGATAAGGCAATCTAGACGGCTAAGAAGGATTTGCTAATGAACTAGGAATCCAAGAGACAAAACAAACTGGAATTTAGCAATTAACGCTCGAAAACGTTAGCAAGATAGAGGAAAAATATTAATTCTTATCTAAGAGAACTAAAGCCACAAAATAAAAATAAAGAGTATGAACGGTATAATGAAACTAATTTCATTAAACGACCAGTAAAAGAAAATGTTCCCATTAAAAATAGCAATAATATTTGGTTAAGTACAGATTATGATCAGCAATCTTAATCTGTACTTACTTGGAATCAACTTTTAAGCCACAGTGCACTAATAACTACACAGACGACATCATAACTTTCTTAGACATAGCATGTCAAATGGAACTGCCTATCAAACATATAACGCCAAATGAAACAAAAATTGAAATAAGTGATCTTAACAATAAAAAATCTCCATCACAACCGATTTGCCAACAAGAGATGACGTAACGATTGCAACATATACAGACGACACAGTAGATGCATACAACAACAACCCAATTGTTTTCATCACTGGCTAACTAAGTGGAATATTAAAGTCAACACCCAAAAATCCAGCCACGTCACTTACAACAAGAAGAGGTAATTGTCCATCGGTATTCCTCAATGGTATTGCTATTCCTAACGACAATATTGTAAAGTATTTGGGACTTCATCATGACAGAAAGCTTACATGGAAAGCACATATAATCGCTAAAAGGAATCAACTCGACATCAAATTTAAAAAATGCACTGGATTTTGAACCTTAATACCAACTTGTTTTGGAGAATAAAGTGTTACTTTATAGAACAATCTTAAAACCTATTTGGATTTACGGAATAGAACTATGGGGAACTGCTAGTAATTCTAACATAGAAATTTTACAGAGATTTCAATCTAAGGTCCTGCGCTTAATTACCAAAGTTCCCTTTTATGTGACTAACAGAAATTTACATAGGGACTTAAAAATTCCTTTTATAGAAGACGAAATAAGGAAATTTAGCAGCAGTTACTTAGGAAGATTTAGCAACCACACAAATGTGTTGGCAATTGCACGCTTAGACGAAACTGATGAAGCCCGAAGGCTTAAACGTAAACATATTGTTACGAAAATGAAACTGCTAAAGACAAAATTCACCACGTCAGAGCTTATTATGAGCTTTTAGCTCAAAAATGTGTTGGTTTGTGTCAAGGCTTAAAAGCTTCTAAAATTATCTGCACTAATTAAAAGTGCTGCCAATGCATGGATCGGTTACTTTTTGTGTTACTTTAGACCACTTTGAATTAACGTCGAAATATCGAAGATTCGTGTCCGTACTAGAATATTCTAAACTAAGATGAAATACTATAAAAGCGGCGAATTGCGGCTGACGAGTTAGTAAGTGATTAATTGGCTGTCAAGAAGTAAAGTCTGTTATGGCGCAAATAAAAAGTGTTGTAAAAGCGAATTTGGTGTATTAGTGTATTAAAGTACAGTCGAATTAATATAAAGAGACAGAGAGTAAAACAACCAAAATAAAAATAGTGTTTTATTTTATATAACCGCAATAAAAACGAACTCAAACGTTTTAATATTTTATATGTTGCTTTTATTTAATTCTTTTAAAATATTGTAATTAATTTTAATTTTGAATAAAATAAGCAATAGCCAACCGATTTTTATGATTTAAGTGCTTAACATGTAAAATTTTAATTCTGAAACATTTTATATGACTTTTTGAAAGAAAATGTTCTAATTTTGCTCTAAAAATTTTTTTTCGAAATATACAAAAAAATGTTTTTCATGTGGTTTACAGGAAATTTTATTCCGAAACAGTCGCTGGTACTTGCGAAAAATGTGCCACGCCCACAAAATAAATTGAACCCGATGGAAAAAGACTGCAAACGGATTTTTTTTCAGTGCATGAAAATCATTTTATTCCAGACAGTTTTATTTAAAGAATTTTTTTGCTGTGGACCAGTGTTATTTTTGAGTTTATTTATTCATTTATTTATAAAATTTTCTAACATTATTAATTATGTTGATATAATCATAATGGAAATTAAACATTTTTCATTTTGATATTTCTAAAACTGTAAACTCAATGTAAATGGTTTTGTTGTATTCAGTTTTAACCTTGCTCATTTCAATAGCAACGATATCTTCGTGAATTTTAAGTGAACTATGGAAATTAGGTTTAGCGATAAGAGCCCTAGCTCTTAAATGCTTTCCTCTGCTCCCGCATTCACATACTATTTTTGTATCTTTTCTTTTATCGAAATTTTCCATGGTTTTTCCATATACGGCATTATTCAATAACTTGAAAAAATTTTGTTCAATAGGTATTTAAATCAATATATTTTTTTACCAATTTGACTGGTTAAATTCAAGAGCTCTATGTATTTTTTTAATCAACCCATGTATTATACATTGTTGTAAATTTCTGTAGTGTATTATATTTTTGTTTTATTATATAAATCTGTTATTGATTTAGGTTGTTTCATACTTAAAATTTTCTTATTTTCAGCACCAAACGGTAAATCGTTATGATAGTCCTCTAATGTAGATGAATATTGTAGGTCTACTTCCAATGTACATACTTATAACCCAATGGAGAATCCTTTTCTATATAACATTAAAATTTTCGCAATTTTCAATCCATTTAAATTTTAATAGGAAAGGTATTGCGACATTGCATAACCATATAAATTGTTTAGATCTAAATATATTATATAATTAGAATCATGTGTAGAATTATAATCATAAACATGTTTATTATTGGCTACTGAATGACGTTTACTATATTGTACGATACCTCCCCCAATTACCCTGCACAACAAAAGTATACATATTATTGTCAGTTAACAACCCTAGCTTTATTTCAATTTTTTTTAACATATCATCCCAGGATAAACCAGGGGTACTATAATATTGATAGGGCCCTAAATTGTAAATGTTTTTACAAACTTTACGAAAATCTTCAAAAACATCGCAAAGTAAAAGTACATTTACTTTTAAATATAAAAGTAAGTAATGAATTTATGTTTAACATTTAATATAGGGTTGCATGAAACTTAATAATAATTATCATGAAACCTTCATCGTTATTTCTTATTCATTTCGTTTCTATTCAATACATATCAGGGTTGTAAAAGTTGGTACAATCGTACTTTGTTTGGTACATCTTCAGACTCAAAAGTACTATGGTATGCCAATTACTCATTTGGAACAATTTACGAACTTTCTCATTTTATTTTTTAATGGAATTTCCTAAGTTTAGCATATATTTATTTATTTATTTATTCAACTTAGTCAATAGATTTAATCCTTACAGACTAATTACAAAAATGTATAATATGAAAACAAGTACAAAGCTAAAATTACAAAAAATTTACAAAAGATACAGCAGAAAAGGAAAAAAAAGTCAAAATTTATCAAGTATTAAGAAAAATAATAATCTTGTGCTTTACAATATTAATATTTAATGTAGAATCAACAAATTCGGACAAAAAATTATATTGACGACATAATCTCATATATGGATCAGCTATAGCATAATATTACCTACATATTTGAACATGTAAAGGTTTATAATGACTTGAATTTCGACAAGGGACAATAAATTTAACAGATTCTAAAAGACACTCACAACAAATATTCCCATTGATAAGGTTAATCAAAAACGATAAATTTAACATGGTGCGACGACGTTTAAGAGTAGGCAGTTTAATTAAAGATAGTCTGCAAGTATAACCCAGGAGACGCAAACAGAACAATAAAAATTGTTTCTGAATAAATTTAATATTATAAGATATGAATATAATAAGGATCCCATACGACACAAGTGAAACATAGAGCTGTTTCGTAATGTAAGGATCAGAAAACACCTTAGCCCACCGCTTTATAAACGCAAGAACACCTCTAGCTTTTTTCACAGCCAAATTAATATGATCTATAAAATTTAAATTACCGTCGAGTAAAATGCTGAGATCAACAAATGAATCCACCAACTCAATTGGTGACCACCCAGTATGTAATATGTAACGTAAAGGTTAAAAAAAGTAAATGTTTGCACTGTGCCGACACTGTATAGTAAAAGAGCAAGAAGCGTTCAGTAGACAAATGGACAACGAACGACACTGAAATTGTGGTATGATTGATCTCTCTACCATTGTGTACACCAAACTAGAGTGTCATCAGCTGAAGGTCAAGATTAGATAGAGTCGATGGGAGCCTATGATGTGCTAGCAAACAGCCGGGTGGGGGGTTCGTGACTCACCTATTCCTGCCTCTGTTTCATTACATAATTTATTATAAAGACTCCCGAAAGTCAACTAATATATTCTCTACGTAAGTGTTAAGTGGACCAAAATAGCTTTGTTTCAAAACATTAAAAATAACCCCTACTAAGCTATAACATGTATATTGAAAAGCAAAGATACTGATCACCTGGATCATTTAAAAATAGTTTTCCGGATGTATTGGAAAACCGTGTCTCTATACCCGCCCTAACCATGATTCTACTGACACTAATATTCCCGAAGAATCCCACATTCTATCACCCTATCGCATTATTCCATACAGAAAACTAAAGAAATTCCTTTACCACTTCATTTTAATAATCTAATTCATTTATTTCAATAAGACATGTTCTTAAAATTAAAAGACATTCTAATATTATAAACATCCGTCACAAAGAATATGAGATTTCGATAATTTAAGCATTTAAATGAATAACTGTTAAAGTAAATTTACAAAAAAAAAAAACTGGTATTTTTTCACGCTATTTTCTACTTTATCAACTATAATGAATTCAAACGTGTTGATCTAATTTAGGTACAATATATAAATTCAAAATTAACGGTTTTCCCCGTGAAATGTACTAAAAATTATTATTTTAAAGTTTACTTAGATGTTAATTGTAGTGTTGTAAGAAAAAAAAGAAAAGGATACAAAAAAAACAACTTAAACATATGTTTCTTTTTCTTCTTCTTCTTCAATATTAAATAAATTTTATAAACATAAAAATATTCTACTTAAAGAGAAGAAAAACGAAACAAAAGCTAAAAAGTGATTTTTATACCAAAATAATAAATAACCGTGATTGTGACCGTGGCAATATTTCGCATAATTTTTATAATTGTGATTATCGAAAGTTTACGATATTTGAATAAAATGTTAATAATAATTTTCCGATCTATTTTGTTTCATTCAATAATCAAGTTGAAAATTAGGTTGTTTTGACTTATTCGCTCAATTTATAGGTACAACCAATGAATATAATCCAAAATATGCTCAATTTGGTCATATGGTAACGTTAATTTACTTTTCTGTAAGAAAAAATACTCTTGGATTCTATTCATTGACGCGATAGCTTAGGCTCAATATATAAGAATATCTCACTACTACACGTAAATAAATGTGAATTTTACTCACCAATTATACTGCTGGACGATGAGGCCTCCTCGTACAGGGTTATTGGGTTTAAGGGTTGCTAGTTCAAGATAATTTAATTATAATATTCTTACATATGCCTTGCGATAATTGTGTTCAACTGTATTAAAGATTTTGGTGCCACTTATGCCAATATTTAAATCGAAGCTTTATAAAATCACTTAATGCTTGATATAAATCCTTTCTCTTTACTATTATTGAGAAGTATTACCCTATTAACAAATTAAAATTAAATTTAAATTTAGTTCAAGTTTTCTAAATACATAAAATCTCTAATATTAAATACAAATACGTTCCTCCAGGTAATTATGAGTTGCTCTTCCTTCCAATGGATTTGTAGGCGCAAAAGGTGACAGGAAATTTGCCTAAGATGAAAATTCAGTAGAGTAACAACTGTTCGTATAGCCGAGAAGTCCTAGTCAGGTGAGGTGGAATTGCCTTTTGTGGTCTATGAAGCTCATGTAGTCTTGCCTATGGAGCACAAGTATAGGCCTCTAACGGAATTGTCCTCGATCCGGAAATTTGGGCGGCAAGCGCATGGAAAATTGGGTGCTATTTGTGCAAAATCCGAGTCACCGCTCGAGCGCATGCACTCAACTTGGCAAAAACTGCTTGTAAAATCTTTTATGCTTCTATGTGAATCAGCATGCTCACAATAAACTTATATAACTTATAAAACTTTTTAAAACAAATAAAAATTCACCGACTTAACTTTCGGTACGTGTGGCCTCTACGAAGGTGTTTAAGTAAAAGAGGAAGTAGAATTCGGCAGCATATGCCACTTTAACTTTCTTAAAATCTTTCGTGGCCTAGAAACTTCTTAAAAATGACATTTCTTCTATTGACGCCATTTAACGTTACACAAAGTAATAGATTAGCCTAATCATATGGCATCACTGACCGACCGAATATTTTATTCCTAATTAATAAGAATCAAGTTTACTTTCTATTCTAACACCATATTCGAAATAAAATTTAAATCAATACATCCTCCTATTCTTTTCCCATATGTCCAGTAATCGCCACACTGTTGTATAAGCAAAAGGTTTTCATCAACATTCTTCAAATCAGAATGTACACTGGAGTTGCAACATGTTTATTATTATTAAAATCGAACAGTATGATCATAAACATTCTGTGTTTACCAACATACAATACTCAGCAACATCTTAATATATGCTGCATATCAGCCAACATGTTCGTATACATTATATGCCTATATAGAAGTTAAGTTCCACACAGCAACCCAATGGTAATAAGCATGTATACTTATTTCCAATGAGAGCAAACATATGTTCCAAATTTACAACATTCTTGAACTAACAATGTAGGTATGGGAAAAAGTAATTTCTATTGAAACTAATAAGAAAATATAATAAATATTTATGAATCAGTAAAATGTTCATCACAAGTAAATAATTTACAGCAATTACATTACTCCTAGAGAAACGCATGCAATTGCATCTTTTTAAATTCAGCTCCAACGTGCTGTGTTTACACCATAAAAAAAGTTATTTAGGTCATTTTTAAGATAGACGTGATCAACATAATTATTAAAAGAAAGAAATATTTTTACGTCATCAGCATAAATCAATATATTGGTAAAGTTGATAACATTGGGAAGATCATTAATTAAAAGAGAAAATAGGAGAGGGGAGCACGCGAAGGAACAAAAATGTGTTTGGATGTAGTAATGTAAACTCGTACTGTCTGCTTCCTTCCCGTCAAATACGATTCAAGCCAGCTTAAGCTAACCTTAGAAACACCCAACAAGTCCAATTTAGTCAGCAGAAGTCTATGATTCACTTTATCAAAATCCGTATAAATAACATCAGTTTATTTTCCTTGAATAAATGCAGCGTTAATTAATGAGGTTAAATGCAGAACATTGGTTGTTGTTGAGCAGTCTTTTTTGAAACCATGTTGATAAGATGAAGTTATCGTTGAAGTGTTATAGCAGAGAAAATCAGCAATTAGTTTTTCAAACAGTTTCAGAATAGCAGTCAATTTAGCAACGCCTCTATAATTTGTTACATCGGATTTATTACCAAATTTAAAAAGCGTTATGATATATGAATTCTTCCAAAACTTAGGAAAATAGCCATTCTTAACCGAAACATTAAACAATAATGTAAACGATGTAACGAATGATTCCGCACATCGATATAAAATGCAACTCGGAGCCCTGTAAGGACCGGGACTATAGGATACCTTTAGCTTTCTTAAGTGTTCTAAAATGTCACTCTTATTCAAAGTAGGAAAGGATTATTTGGTTCGATGTAAGCGGATAAGGGTACTTATTTATAAGCAGCAACAGAAAAAGTATTTACAAAAGAATCGGCAAACATATCACATATGACATCAACATTACAGGATTATTTACTATTAAATTTCATAGCAGATCGAAATCCGATGGATTTTTCTCTTCGAATTGACAAATGCATAGAAGGACTTAGTGTCTTGTACGAAATTGGTTTTTACTTTATTTAAATAGTTTTTATATAAAGCATAGTTAAGCAGATTATATTCTGACCGACAAACGGAATACTTCCCATAATAAGTAATCGAACCAGATCTTTTATATTTCTTATAGTATTTATTGTTGAGGTTTTTTAGTCAGGCCAGTTGCTTTGAGTTCCATGGTGGGCCTACTAAAGTATATAAGCATCTCATTGGGACACAAATTTTAATTTAATTGATTTATTAAAACGAAATAGGCTTCATGTGCCTACGGTTTCTGGTCTTATTCAGACAAAAGATTTGCTGAGGTCATCAAATTCTTGATTCTTTAGTTTTAATAGACCAAATAATTGGTTATTAAAAACAATTTGATTCCATGAATTTGTATGTACGTATATCGATAGTCTTTTTTGTACTTTATTTTACGTATAAACATGTACTTATACCTTAGTGTAGTTTTTCTAAAGATATAATTTTAAAGCATAAATGTTCATCTTTATTATAAAAATGTACAATTTAGTTGTTTTTTTTTTTTGTGCTCTTACTTAAAATAAAAAAATTAAAAAAATATTTTTGTTGCAATTTGGGTGGAAAAAGTACAATTTTATGAGCCTCTGTTTACAATTTTGATGTTCTTATTTTGCAGCCCTGATTCATATGAATAAGTATGAATAGAGAACAATCGATAGTTAAAGACAAGTATAATGAAGTTTGTGTGTTCAAAAATGTTCACAAATGTGAAACAGAAACAGGGTTGTCAGATCTGGCGATTTCTCGCCAAACGTAGCAATTTTAAAAGTAACTTAACGTCCAACCCTTCGGTTTGGCGACATGACGATTTTTAAATTAGTTAGGGATTTTGTTGGCTCTTTATGATAAAAAAAATACGAAAAATTAAAATTATTATTTGGTAGTTTTATGTACGAAATTCGTGAACGGTTGTGTTCTCGAGAACGAAAAAGTTGTAGTTGCTTGTATGAGACTGAAACTAATAAATTTTTAGGTTCCAGTTTACTTATGTGATGAAATTTTATGTAATTAAATTAGTTCATAAATGGTACTGTGCAAAGAAACTCTTAACGTGAAAAATGTGGAAATGTGTTTGCTTGAGAAATTCACACATATTCATCAAAGCTATGATGAGAAACATTATTTAAAAGCTCTGCTACCAAATCCACCGAAAAGCTTAAAATAGGATGTAGTGTTCAGCCAAGTCATTAGCGTATAAGTATATTTGGAAGGTGTTTCGAATATTTCATAAACTAACTCTTGTACTCGATAGCGTTTATTAGAAAAATAGTTATCTTTACAGGTATTTATTTCAACCCTGTGCTCTTTTGTCACATAGCGTAATTTAATTCCTATATAATACAATGAGAAATGTATCGAAGATAAAGTGTATTATTTTCGGATATTTAGCAATAATGAGACTACAATTCTATATACAAAATTTTTTCTATATCAAATATTTAAATTATATTTTATAGTTTTCTAGCTTACAGTAAAGCTATAGCAATGTATATGGTTTTTTCTGCTAATATTTTTACTTAATAAGATTAACAAAATATATTTCATGGCTAATTTATTTACACTATTGCCGTCCACCCTAGCCTAAAAAGTTAAATTAACTTTAAACTACAAAATTATTAAATTATAGTACTACAACACACAAAATATAAGGTAATGGACAATTTTGCCCTAAAAACATCAAGCAAACGGTTAAACATGGAGGTTTATCCAATGATGGAATGGGCTTATATGGCTATTGTAAGAATTGGAAAACTTCATTTTATAGAAAGTGCAATGGATAAAGCTATTTATCTTCAAAGTTTGAAGAATAATGTAAATTAAAGTGCACGCATATTGGGTACTGGTAATAATTTCAAATTTTATTAGGCCAATGAAGCAAAGCATATATCATTGATAGCGACTGATGACTGATGTTGTACAACTTCCCAAAGGTCTTGAAAACTCCTACTCATAGTCCCAATTTAAATATTATTGAGTATTTGTGGGATGAGCTTGGACGTCGAATTCAAAATCGTTCGTGTACCAATTAAGAACAACTAAAAGTCCCATTTACGGAAGAATGGAGTCACATAAGTCCTAATGTGTGAAGAAAAGTAGTTGCTCCATCCCAAGGAGACTGCAGGCTTTAAAAATCAAAAAGTATATGCAAGAAAATAATAATTTGTATTTTATAAGCAGATAAAAAAGTCTGCCAAATTTGCTCAAATTTAGAGTTTCTCACATTAGTTTGTTTTATACAATTTTACGTTACAGGTAGAAATTTGTTTTTTGTTTGTTTTTATTGCTTAATTAGTGCTTTATTAAATGTAAAAAAAATTGAAAAAATTTACTTTTGTTCCTTTAAAGTGCTTCTAAAGTTCTTGTAATGAGTTGCCCGACTTTCAATGTCAACGACTGTACCTCAAAACCTAAATTGAATACACTCGGCTTTTGGCATTTGTTAACCTGCACCTCAAAATACTCTTTGGTATAAGCTTCTAATGAAGTCAAAGTGGCACCAGCTCTTTTCCTAAATAAAACAATATTAAAATACATAAAAGTTTGTATTTCTTTCCATAGGTAAATTCATAAATATTTGCAATTAGAAAGTTTTCAGAATCATATTTTAATAACCTTATAGATATTTAAATAAATTGTGAAAAACATGACACAAGCAACCAAGACCTATTAGATAACTTTTCCTGACACCAAAAACACATTCTTTCCACAAATACACTTGCTGTGTTATCTAATAAGTAGCTTCTTAATTAGTTTTTAAGGAATTATAAATGCTACCTAATAATTCTAAATTTAATTCGAAAAATAAATTAATATTGTATTTTACAAGCTTACTTCCAAAAATGTTTTATACCTATAGAGAACACTGTATTGCTGCTATTTGATACGTCAATTCAAAAAATTTAAGATACAATTAAATTAAATCAGTGCATTTAGTGATAAAACACTTTGGTAACACTATGTTTTATCAGCAGTCGTTGACATATTCGAACTGGTTGAAAAAATTACAAAAACAAATTGATAGTTCTTGTTATTGCTTAAATTTTTATCCCCGTAAAGTTCACAAACTTCCTTTGACAAACTTTTTTGAAAGTAACACACTTTTCTGCAAAGCTTCTTTTACACTCTTTTGCAGAAGTTGTGCAGAAAAAGTGAGAATATTTAATTCAAAAGACACTGCTACCAAGTCAGTTTTGACTTTCATGGACTCAAAAATCGTGAAGATAACAAGCTTTTCAATGCTGCCAAGTAAAATTTTATTTTCTAGCCCTAAAAAGATAACATATTTTTTAATTTTTAACAAACTTTTTTAGTTCAGATAGCTTAAAAATTATTAAAAACACATTATTATTTAAATTGAAACAAATATTTATGTACTATTTAATATACATGTATAAAATTAAATATAAAAATATTAAAATTAATCAAATTTATATATTAAAAAAGAGTATTACACAGATTTTACTCAAAACACTTTTTGCTCACTGTATGACTTGTGCCAAAAATCCAAAGATAGGGTATGATAGAGGACACTTAGGACTACAACCTGGCATACCAGGTTTTCCCGGAACCACTATAAGTTTCGAACAACTTTTTTAAAAATAGGTTTTTTAGCCAATTCACTCAAAACACTTTTTAGCCTCTACAGCCCACTGTATGACTCGTGTCAAAACTCCAAAGATAGGGTATGATAGAGGACACTTATGTCTATAACCTGGAAATTCTGATTTTCCCGGCGCCACTATAAGTTTCGAACAACTTTTTAAAAATAAGGTTTTGGGGTCAATTCACTCACGACGCTTTTTGGTAACAACATTCTTTCAAAATAAATATTAGTTATTATTTTGTGTTGTTGTTTTTTTATTGCAATAAATCAGTCTTGTATAACTTAGATTACAGAGATTTGAACACTTAAGATATTTGGCAAAATGAGGCAGAATTTTAAAATGGTAAATGGTGTTGAAGTTAGGTTAAGCATTAACTTTTAAGTGTAAAGCGTAGTATGCTATATTTGAGCAAACTTTAATAATTATTTTAATAATTATAATAGTAATTGAGATAACTTTTTTATTATAAACTAATAAGAATGAAGAAGTGATACCAAATTTTTTGGGTAAAATAGGCGTTACGCTTAATTGACAACACTGTCAAAAATGGTGACTGACTCATTATTGACATCACTTTTTTACCATATCTGATGCGTTTTGTTCTGCCATCATTATGGTGGCGACTGATTTAACAAGCACAGGTCGTGCTTTCAGAATTATAGATCAACACCACGGTGTATACAGTGACGACACCAAAAAGAAAAATCAGCTGTTTTTCTTTGTTTACAACAATTTATAGCTCAGCTGGAGTAAAAGAAAAAGCAACAATATTTTCCATAAGAAAATAAAGCAGTGCGCAAAGTTCAAAATATATATGCTTTTTCGTATATGTATGCAAAAAAAGGAGTAATTAAAAATAAAATTTAATGTAGTAAATAAAAGTGGATTGGTTGTGATTTTTTAAGATACACAAAATTTTCTGTTTTATTTAATGAAATGTATCAAATTAAAAGTATTAAAGTATATAAACCTTGAACAAATTTATATGTTTTGTCATTTCTACGCATATATAAGCACATTTATTTGATTGAAGATACAGAATTTGGTAATGCATGTATAGAATTCATTGGCAAATGTACGGATGCCAGTTTGAATAAACTACCTTAACGATAGAGTCTTTAAATATAAATATATCGGCACCGTAAGCGGAAAACAGTAGCATAATTTCATCTTCAGTGCCTAGTAATCCATTTGCAAATTGTGTTTATCTACGTGGCATAAGAGAGGATGTTATGGTGTTAGATCTGCACCCAAGCCCAAAAAAATCACCGTCGACTGCAGTGATGGGTAACGTATAATGTGATGATTAAACCGATCGTTTAATGGAATTTTATGGCCTAGTCAAGCGTTTCTTGAATCAAGATTCACAAATACGTTTTAAATCTGTTAACATTTTAATCTCTAACTTTATTTCACTTCTATCATTTTTTCTCAGGCTCGTCATCGACGTCTACGCATACATACTTATGCAGCTATACCTTTCAATGAAGAATGAGGTTTAGTCTAGTGGCTACCCAATTTAAATTCCTTCCGTGGCATATGTATGTCTATCGCATGAGTGGCTTGGGCATACTAGTTCGTTCTTTAAGACAATATGCTTTACCCAAAACAGATCCTGTTGAAAAGAAAAGAGTCATGTTTACCGATGTTTTATTAGTGCGTCATCCACCAATGGTTTAAACAGCGTTTTCCTTTGCCGCATAGTTGTTATCAGGCCAGAAGTTCGTATATAAAACTAGCCGGCATATCTATGGTGGATTACATTTTGGGTTTTGGGTGATCGCCACGGTAAAAACATACTTTTTGATGAAACAAATGGCGCTGCAGTACATGTCGACTTCAATTGGCTGCTCAATCAAGGGGAAACATTTCAAATAATTTATATTCAGCAGTCAAAAAGATCAAACAACATGTGTGGCCACATCAAGCAAATAGCCTTAAAGTCCTGGGAAGTGAAACCATTTCTTTTAAATTGCTGTCAAATACAACAACAATCTAATCTAAGCTAACAACTTAGCTAAATATCAAACAATTTTTAGAAAAACTGGAAATAAGAAGAACGGACCTTTTAAATGGTATATACTTAACTTAAGTAAACTTGTATAATCTGTGTGTATTGTATTTATTCAAAACTGTTCAAGTTTCGAGATGTTTTTAAACGCTATTTTATATAGGGATCGCATTATTTATGAACTCATTTGAGTAGTACGTTTAGTTACGAATACAATGATGCTTGGTTTTTAAGATCCGTTATAAATTGAGTAGGTCATCTATTTATTGAGATGAACGGTAATAAGTATAATTAGGCACTTTAATAACAGTAAGTAAGAAAGTATGAGGGCTTTATCATGAATATGAAATAAGTTCCCTAGGAACTTGCTTTTCCCGGGAATAAAATACTCCTATTCCAAACAATCAGGGAGAATAATCAGGGCTGTCATAGAAACCAATAATGTCGGAATTGGATTGGATTTGACGTAATGAAATACAAGATTATCGGTTTCGTTTTCGAACTTGAATAAGTATCGGTTTAAGGTGTCACAGAGTGTCGCGTTATTGGTTTTGATATTGGAAATATATCAAGCTGCTAAAAGCTATTGGTTTTTTAATGTATGTATGTTTATATTATAAAATAAAGGATAACGAATTAATATATATTAATTTATACATGAATATGCATGTGTATACATAAAAATAAAAACTCCATATTCATCGATATTATGGATTATATCCAAATTACGAAACAATCCTCATAAGGATGTAAATGGATAAGAAAACAAAACGTGTACCAGAAATAAAATTGTAGTTTCTTCTAGAAAACTGAAATCATACCTAATGGCTCGATTACGAATGAAAACTGAAATTTAGTTGCATTGCTAGTTTCCGAACATTGTATTCCGTATAGAAGCTGCCAACTAAAAATCTATTAGATTCTATATAGGGTATTAAAAATTTCTTGTTGCCAATCGGCAATGCAACTAAAGTTCGATTGCCATCCAGAATCGACCCATTAAGCCAAACCAATCGATAGAGTACTTTTTTTCCAAATATTAGCTCACAGATACTGAAGATTTTGTGTACATATATACATATGTATGTACATATATGTAAGTAGCGTTCCGAAGTCTGTAGATTCATATGGTGCTGTATCTACATAGCATAAGTGAATATGCAGGTGCTGAAAGTGAAATACGGTAAGTCTCGTCAAAATGTCTCTATTTTTAATAAGGAACACACTAAGAAGGTGCGAAAATTAGAAAACACTAAGGTCTAACGTTTTTTGATAAAGACGGTAGGAGTAAGCACCAATCAAAAGAAAATGTGGACGAACTGTTAAAATTTACAAAATAAAAACATCAGCAGCTTGCGGCAGGTTAAAGAAAATGAATCTTAGAACGAAGAATTTATTCTTTTGGTGTGTCTAAAGCAGATTCCCGAAAAGAACAGCTCTTCTCTTCTATTTTCACACGTACGTACTCTCACGCATAGGAAAAAATAAACAAAGGGAACTAAAGAGAAAACACATGGAAAAATGCAGTGCAAAATGGCCTGAGTGAGAGCTCTCAAATTACTACCACAATTGTAAAATGCATTTTTGCGAATTTTTTATTTTATTACAAACAGCAATTTTCAATGAAAAAATTTAATATTTTATCAAAAAAAAAAAAAAAATTGTAAACAAATATACAAATGTAAACAACAGCTGTTTCGAAGATTGGTTTTATTTCAATTTGAAAATAACAAAACCAACTTGGTTTTGTGGCACCAAACGAATCCAATATTGGTTTTCAAAAACGACAAAAAGCAAAACCAAATATAGCCAAAATATTTTCAATTAAAAATATGATAGCAGTGTGTGGTAATTATTAAAGATATTTTTAATTAAAATATATTGATGTGAATATTCTTGTTGGTGAGTATATACATATGTATGTTTAGCATAAATATTTCAATATTTTTAATTGGAAATATCTTGGCTATATAAAGGATATCATCAAATGAAATATCAAAACCTAATTTGAATATACTCAACTTGTGGAATTTATTAACCTTCATTTCAAAACACTCTTCGGTATAAGATCCTAATGATATTTTATATCTATGTAAAACTCAGTATTACTTTTATTTGATACATCGATTCAAAAAATTTTAGATAAAATCTGTACTTACTGATAAAACAAAACATTTGGCAACCCTATGCTTTATCAGCTGTCGTTGGCACATACGAACTGGTTGAAAAAAAATACAAAAACAAATTGACCGTTGTTCTTGTTATTGTTTAAATTGTTGTAGATCTGCATGTACCTTATTTATTGTCATGGCATCACTTAATAAAAGTTTCCTAAGAAAAGTATTTGGCATCACATATTTGGAAAAAGAAGTCAAAATTATATATAAACATTAAATTTGGCAACACTTTTCTGCAAAGCAGAGAGAAACACTCAATTTTGGCAGAAAAAAGTTTGCCAAAAAAAGTATATATTGTCGCCGGTTTAATTGTTGTAAATCTCCATGTACCTTATTTATTATGACATGATTCATGCAAAAACAATATCCCCGTGAAGTTAACAAACATTTTTGAAAATAACACACTTTTCTGCAAAGCTGCTCTTACTCTCTTTTGCACAAGTTCTGCAGAAAAAAATGAGAATTTTTAACTCAAAAGCCACTGCTGCCAAGTCAATTTTGATTTTCATGGACTCAAAAATCGTAAAGATAACAAACTTTTCAATGCCGCCAAGTCAAATTTAATTTTCATGGACTAAAAAATAACAACCTTTTTCATTTTTAACAAACTTTTTTAGTTCAGATATCTTAAAAATTATTTTAAAAATATATAATTTTATTTGTAATTAATACGTATGTACTATATAATATATACGAAATTATATATACGAGATATTAAAATTAATCAAATTTATATATTCAAAAAGAGTATTAAACAGCTTTCACTCAAAACACTTTTTGGTCTCTAGAGCCCACTGTATGACTTGCGCGAAAAATCCAAAGATAGGGTATGATAGAGGACACCTCTCTCCAGGGACCACTATGAGTTTCGAACAACTTTTTCAAAAATAGGTTTTTGGGCCAATACAATATTGTCGTTGCTTAAATTTTAAAGCCTTGACACATATTTTGATACATACATACTTTATATATATTTTTTAGAAATATCGAAAAAAAGTGATTGCTACACATATATAATTAACTAAAAAAATACTATATTGTAAATATACGTAAGTAAGTAATCGTATGTAATTTTAATTTTATCCCATTTTTATATATATTGAGTGTATATAATATTTAGTTGGTTTTGTTTTAGTTACCATTTTTTAGTAGTATTGTTTTTAGTAGGTGTTTAATATATCATTTTAACTTTTTTCTTAAATTATTATGTTAACTCTAAATTTCACATCACAAGTTAAAATTGTATAAAGCTGTTTTTTCTTTTTGTTTTACTACTGTTAATACTAAATACTGTAAATACTGTTAATACTAAAAATATACTAAGCGACATTATTTTCAATTTTAATTTTTTTTAATAAATTAATAAACACTTGCACCATCTTAAAATTTCATGATCATACAAGGTACCGTTACGAATTTATGTAACAGAAACAATTGTATATTAACTGCACATTGATGGTTTGTTTACTTTTTTTATGACAGTAACTTGTCGCTTAGTATAAAATTTTCCACAAATATATAAAAGAAAAACAAAAATAATAATAATCTATTTTAATAAAAATTCAAATTATTTACATTAAAAGTATAAAAATTAAGTTTTTATATGCCCGGGTAATACAATGATGCCAGTGGATTTAATCCATAGCATTTAATCTTTTACACGCAGAGAATTGTTTTGGCACCTAGTGAATGTTATACTTTAATATCCAACGCACGGACTAATCCAAAAATATATATATATGATTGTGTTGAAATAAAATATGTACATAGGTATTTCGAAATCAAAGATTGGTTAACATTTTCGAGGGCGATTCTTCCTAAAGCAATCCAATTTTCGTTCAAAAAATGAATAAAAAATATAGCCCAAACATTAAGTATGGCTATTTCGAAAAGTCTGAAATAAAATCTACATACATGTATGTATTTATAAATGGATTGTAATTTGTTCGGATGCTTAAAACTAAAAAACGACTGGAGCGAATTGGATACTTTCTTTTGAGATTTTATTCGTAAAATATACTCGAAGGTAAGGAAAAAAAAAGTTGAAAAATTCTCAACAGGACACGGTGTAAGCGGTCATTTCTTTATCTCTGCTCCTGTTAAAGGTATTTGAATAAGATTTGGCACGACGATTCTGTGCACATAATCGAAGTTTTGCAGAAAATATGAATGGGATTGGATAAGTCGGCATGGTACCTCCCATGCAAAGTAAATATTGATTTTTGTATATGCTTGAGAACGGATAAAAAGTGGGCGAAATTGGATAAGTGCGAGTGCTATTTCACATACACATGGTAGTAACTATTAAGTTTTGTATATCTTGAGAATGGTAATAGTAAAAGTTTCTAAATTTGGTTTAAAAAACGTTTTTGAGAGACACATCATCAGACAATAACTGGGCGATATAGGATAAGTGGGAATGGCAGCCTCCATTCATACTAAATATGGGATTTTGCATACGTGGAGAACGGTAACGGTTAAATGCTTTTTGCCAGTCAAGATACGGTAGAGATTGGATAAGCGGGTATTAAACAAAGCACTCCAGTTAAAAACTATTTATATATGCATTCTTATTTATGGTATATATATGTATACATATATATAATTAGGTTGGCCTTTTATGAAGGTGTGTTTTTCCCATATAAAATATGTCCTTAATATTGTTCATATAAGAAATACATTTTATATGTGTACTAAACAAAGGTTCTCAGCAATGCGGGAAGGATCTCATCATGGTTGGCGTATTTCAGCATTCTTGTCCTAGATTAAAGAAAATAAGCAACATTATTTTAACAGAATGACGGCGAAAAAAGGTTAAGCGCAAAAAATAGCCTTTATTCTGATAATAAGTAAAAAAATAGATCCATTTCATGCATTGGATAAAAAACCTTCATAAAAAATGTGGTTGCATTAGCTGGACTTAAACAACAAAATATATAAAAAAAAACTTTCTCCTTTTGGACGTTATATGGTGGTGTGGCAACACAGCCAACCAAACAATGGATCTTTTGCGCCAGAAATTCAATGGCCGTGTTATCTTAAGTCATGGCGTTGGTTATTGGCCGCCACGATCTGACACCGTTGGACTTCTTCCTTTGGTGATATTTAAAAGAAAAAGTGTACGTCAATAAGCCAAGATCAATTCAAGAATTACGGGATGAGATAATTGGGCACATGACATTGAACCTCAAAAATGTCTTAGACTCATTGAAAATATAAATCGACGGCTATATTATATATGAATGTCTTGTCTTTATTTCACAAAAGCACATTTATTAATGTCTATAACGGATTTTAATACATGCGTTGTTAGTGATTTTAAATATAGAGTTACTTATAAAATAGGTGGTTATTAATTACTATTACAGTGTAGCCATACTTATTTATTAATAACAATATTAGTGGCATATGTATATGTAACATCCCCTTTTTCTATTCAAATAATTGTAAGTTCTGTACGTATAATATTTAAAGCTACATTTTCAAAATATATACTGTTTCAAATAAATACTTAGCTCACTTAGGCAGTGTTATTATAATTATATAATTATAGTACTTAAATTCTTAAAAATCTTCATTTACAATTCAGTTCTTTTTATAATACTTAAATATTTTTTTTTTACTAATTTAGTCTTCAAGGTGGTTTAACTGTTCTTCCATATTTTGATATATACTCTTCATTATTAAAAATATTTTCATCTCTTCTTTCCTCTCTTAATGTAGTACTGTCATTGGCAATCATCGGATCATTGTCAGTGCCGTCATTATTAACATTAAAATGATAGTAAATATTTGTACCATCATTAAAATTTTCGTCTGTTTCCGTTTTGTTCCTACGCTTGTCCGATTTCCGAACCGCTGTCTTCATAATATATTGCCTATTTCGTCTATATACCGTACCTTTTTCATCCTTTATTAAGAATGATCTTGGCTCTTTACAATTCTCTATAACACTGCCCATAGACCATACTGATTTCGAATTTTTCTTAAAATAAACTTGTTCACCAACTCCAATGGGCTCTAGACTAAATGAATTCCTATTGTAATACTCGGATGAATTTAACTGTTGATGCCTGAAGTATTCATTAACCATCTTCCGATTCATTAATCTCGGTCTTAAATTATCAGCAACAGAAGGCAATTTAGTACGTAATTTTCTCCTCATAAGTAATTCAGCAGGACTTGGTATATTATTTCCCAGTGTTGTACGATATTGTAATAAAGATACTTATGGATCAGAACCTGAGACCTTGCATTTCCTTAAAATATTCTTTATTGTCTGAATGGACCTCTCTGCAAGGCCATTAGATCGTGGTAGGTAAGGGCTAGATGTAATGTTATGAATACCCCAATTTATACAAAAATTTTTAAATTCTTCTGAATTAAAAGGCGGTCCATTATCGGAAATTAAAGTATTAGGGATTCCGTGTCTAGCAAAAATTGATTTTAATTTCGTTATAACATGTACAGACGAGTAACCTGCACCTAAAATTTCAATTTCAAAAAATAACTAATAAGTATTTTTCCTTGCCAAATTCAAATAAGTCACAACCTAATTTGTACCAAGGTGTATATACAACCTCGTGACTTTTCAGTTTCTGCTTTGGATTGGCATTTCTGTAAGTTTGACAGGTAGTGCAATTCGAAACCATATCATAAATGTCATTGTTTATGTTGGGCCAATAAATTGAGCATCGTGCCAAATTTTGGCAGCCCTGTATACCCATGTAACCCTCATGAATATATCGTAACATCATCGACCTTAAATTTCCCGGAATAATTATCCGCTTGCCGCTGCAGTTCCTTTTTATTACTTGGTACTGGCATTGCAAAATAGATTCTAACCTTTTCTCATCCGGTCTTACACCACTTTCACTAAAAATGTGTCCGATAAATCTTACTTCTTGTTTCAGTATAATAGACTTTGCCCTGTTGAACCTTAAACCTACTGATCTGCCCCTATCCAAGACTCTATTTAAAATTATGTTATGTTCCTCTACCGTTGCTGCGTGTACCAAAAAGTTGTCCATATATATCACCAAACCTGATATGTCACCGAAAAGCCTTATAATTTCACCATTAAAAATTTCAGGTGCTGAACTAATGCCAAATGGCAGACGCAAAAAACGGTATCTTCCGAATGGAGTGTTAAATGTGCACAATCTAGATGATTCTTCATCCAACTGAATCATCCAGAAACCTGAACTAGCGTCCAACCGACTAAAAAATTTTGAGCCACTCATACGAGACTTACATTCATCAATTGTGGGAAACTCAAACCTTGGTCTCCTGATTGCCCTGTTCAGGTTGCGGGAATCTAAACACAGTCTTAAACTACCATTTGCTTTCTTGACTAAAACGATTGAATCCACCCAATCCGTAGGCTCTTTCTCTTTAACTATTATGTTTAGTTTCACTATTCTTTCAATTTCCTTCTTTAAAGGCTCATAAAGGCTAAATGGTACTCGACGCGGTGGATCTATGACGGGCTGACAATTTTCCTTTAGCTGTAAATGACATTTTCCTTTAAGACATCCTAACCCTTGAAACATTTCCTTATATTTTTCCAAAACAGTCTGACAACTTATTGTATTAACTTTACTAATTAGATTCATTTTCGCGGCCATTTCTAAACATAATATATTATTACACTCCATATTAACTATATGAAACTAGGTTTCGTATATAATATTATTAAATAAAAATTTTGTGAAAAATTTATCAATAACTTGTAACCTTTCACCACTAGAAGTAAATATAGTACTATATGGCTTATAATCTACCTTACAAATACCTAACTTGTTGACAGTGTTAAAAGACATCAAATTCGCCTGAGCCCCTGTATCCACTTGGCAAATAACGTTTTGACCATTTACTTTTATGCTGACATTCCATATGTTGTTGTTGTTGCTTTTGCCGACGCAGCTGTTGTTGTCCATTCGACTTAGTGATCCCACAAACAGATTTTCTTCATCGTCACTTTTATTTTCATCAATCTTCTTTATAAACTTTCGTTGTTGTGTTTTACCATTGACCTTAGAGAAACACATTTTGGCATAGTGATTTGATTTTCCACATGCGTGACAAACTACACCTTCTGCTGGACATATGTTTTTATGAGCTTGACCACACTTTTTGCATAGCACCGACTTTTCATATTGTTGTAGTGATTTAGATTGTGGCCTTTGTTGTTGTTGTTTGCATTTATTTTTCTTGTGGTGTAAGGCTGCTATCATCGGCTCTCCTGAATTTTCAGCTTGTATAGTGCCTATATTTTCTTAAGGCATTTCTATACTCTTGGCTATTTCCAGAGCTTTTGACCATTCTATTGAGCCTTCACTCACCAGTCTCTCTTTTACATCTTTATAGCTATCCGACAGCCCACAAATAAAAATATCTTTGACAAGCCTTTGTCTAAGGGTGCCAAAGTAACAGGTGTTGCTTAAATTTTCTAAGACAGTTGCATATTGACCAATTGACTCGTCCGCTCTCTGTGGGCGGGTAAAAAAACTATAGCGTTCCATGTCCAAGTTAACTTTTGGTATAAAATAACGTTCAAATTTTTTGAGAAGGTTTTCATATTTAATAGCGTCAATATCCTCACCAAATAAATTGAAGATCTCAAGACACTGCGTTCCCATATTGTGTAAAAGTAAGGCCACCTTTCTTGTATCAGGCTGTGTGTCCAAGTTGGATGGTATTAAGTACATTTTAAATTGTTTGCTCCAATTTTTCCATTCTGCCGCTACGTTGTGTGCTTTAAAGTTGAATGGTGACATGCCGGAGGCAAACCTAACCTCATTTTCTTTTGGCACCTGACACCATATTATATATGAATGTCTTGTCTTTATTTCACGAAAGCACATTTATTAATGTCTATAACGGATTTTAATACATGCGTTGTTAGTGATCTTAAATATAGAGTTACTTATAAAATAGTTGGTTATTAATTACTATTACAGTGTAGCCATACTTATTTATTAATAACAATATTAGGGCATACGTATATGTAACAGGCTAAAGGTAGGGATTTGGCCAATATTTTGTTTGACATAGAATTGTCATAGATTCTTCTATCATAATAAAAAATATTAAGATAATTCTCTGAAAACTTTTTGTTTTATTTACAACTAACATCGTACGTTGTAGTTGGACCACCCTTTATATTTGTATAGATAGCTCTCTAATATTTTCACTTTTGGATGATATGGATAGATAACGAAGCTTTTATTGCTGTTCTTCACATCTAAAAAATTACATTTTAGTATGAATGGAAAGTAGGCCTATTTATCCCATCTGGCCCACTTTTTGACTGATGATTAGTATTGACAACGAAGTCATTTACACAAAAATCAAAAGCTTTAGCTGTAATCGTTTTCAAGATATACAAATATCAATATTTGGTTTGTATGCTATCCGATTTCAACGCTTTTGGACTGATGATTTGTATTGACTATGAAACTATTTGGACTAACTTTAGGGACTCTTAGTGTTACCATTTCAAAGATATAGATAAATAAATATTTATTTTGCATGGGCGTGGCACCGCCCAGTTGGAATTTTGACATTTATACAGCCTAAAAATCTGTTCAGCCATTTAGCTGTCTATAAGTTGCAAACAAACATGCATATATACATACATACAAACACACAATTATTTTTATATATGTATAAGATTAGTGGGTCTTATTAAATGAAGTACAGCCGGTTTTCTTATGCATTTGCCGTTCGGAGCCGGCGTTAAACTGTAGGTCCCTTTCAATGAGTTTAAAAATATAATCGGGTGCAGCTCATTGACTAAAAGAAGTCCCCATGTTCCTTCATGGAATTTTATGGGAATTAATAGATAATATATATGTGTCTAGACTTTATGTTGCGTAAACTGTTTAAAGAATTAACTAAATTGCCACTGTCGTCGAATATTAAAATTATCGTTAAAGAGTTATTTATATTATTTAAAAATAAATTCAAGTATACATTCAAGTATACATATTTTTATCAAATAAATTTACACATAAAAATCTTTTCTTCCAATCGATTGATGAAACAAGCAGAAATTCTTAATTTTCACTTTAATTGGCACTTATAGGTATATTAATATCTTTTATCCAATCCCATTTATTTACGTCATTGCATCCTGCCTTCTTAATAGTATCTCTCCGGGTAATATACCATAGCCAAAACTTAGGCCATGTGGATTCGATGGTATCTTACAGTCCATAGTACATTCTTTGCGTAATACAGTATCAACTTCCACAGAAAAAAAGAAGGCAACTGACAGGTAAATCGGTTAAGCCCAAACGTGCAGAGTAAAAGGAAAGTGTCAATAGGTTTGTTATATGCATGGCTAAGGCAGCCTGATAAGCATTTATTTTCTCCCACCAAATATCATAGCTCATCGTGAAAGCTCAGACAAAAGCGTGCTTTATCGCCTAGAAGCCAACGCATTCAAACCAACATAAGATGAAGAAAATCAAAGGCACAACTTTGTACTACCCAATTAACACGTGTAGGTAAAAAGCGATTCTGATCCGAGGTATTATTAGTTTCTAAGGCACTACTTAGACGACATCCCAAAAACATTGTCATCGCCCAAATCAGAAGCTACCCAAAGTTCTTGAGAATCAACATCAGCTCCAACTATACGATAATTTGGAGGAGCCTGAACCATCGCTCGTAATTCAGATCCAATATATTCCTTTTGTAAATTCGAGGCTGCCATCCAGGTGGGTTCCATAGCTCTGCGTCTTAAAGTACGACACACTACTACTTGCGGGCATATCGCACTTATTACGGCGGTCTCTATTATTGCGCCAATACGACTATGCATGCTATTTCGATGAATCTTTTCGCAATAAAGCTTTCCGTTTCAGCACCACTTAATACATTTTCTGCAAATTTGTTAAGAAAATATCTTGATAAAGGATTTCCAACTCTTAAAGATTTGCATTCTTGTGGGGTAGCTTAAGAAAGAAGCAGCAATCATCCGAATCTGATTGCACCAAACACCAGAATCTTTATAAAGACCTTCCGTATGATCTATTTTATTTAATTTTCTGCAAACCTCACGTTTACTGATTACCCGATTCCTTTTGTAAATGGCCAAATGCTTAATCGGTTTCTTGTTCAGAGGCATACAACTGGCCAAATTCTAGTATAGGGCATTGAGCTACAAATTTTACCAATTAGTATCAATTGTTACAGCCCACAGCAATGGCCAGAGTAGGCATAGCGCCCTCATTCATACAGACTTCTACATCGAATAGTAAACCATTTGCATGGGGATATTCTACAGACTCGCCTGCACCACTGCCAGGATCATAGACTGTCCAACCTGGTTGAAAACGCCATTTTTTGGGTTTGTTTTGCAGCGTTATAAGTTCTACCAATGGCTTAAGCAGTTCCCTATAGGGTCTTACTTGATCTTTTCCAATTTCCGAAAAATTTTCTTCAATTCTACAGCCCTTAAGACGTGGTAATTTTAAGCAAATATTTTTCAAACGTTCAGTAATATTGATACCATGGCGCCCAAGATCCTTTTTCATTTGAAGCGTTTGCTTTTCAATATTAGTATTTGTCAAACGGGTTGTTTGTGAAAATAGTTGTTGATGGAGATTTTTTGAAAGCATTTGTATTTTAATCATTTAATCCATCCATCATCTGAACTGAATTTTGGTTCTATTGAAGAAAAGATTGTTTTATTGCGTGAACGCTGTTATTTGGTCCATTTGATTTGTACACTTTTTGAGGCGTTTCTTGTGAATTCCATTCTTCATATGTCACCTTACTCTTAATTTGTTTTGTTTTCTTTCTTTTTTGTTTTCCCTTTATTATTTTCACTATTTCCCGGTGATGATTTACGGAAAATTTTTACTTTACTATTTGGATAAAATTCTTTAGTCAATTTCGAACAGAATCGATTTATCGCTAAATTTAATTAAAAATAATGGGAAATACATACATATGTATAAAACTTGCTATAATTTTTGTTTTCATTTTAAATTGTGATAAACATTTCCAATATCCTTAATTTTTCATATTATTTCAAAAATTCTGTAGATTTTCAGTAAACTGCACTGAAATTGAAATGCATTTAAAGTAATGCATTGAAAGACACCGATATCTTTTTTTGTCGATTTCAATTCTGATTCTTACAACAATCAGATTCTCTAACAGCCCTGACTATTTCAAAAATTCTGTAGTTTTTCAATAAACTCTAAAGAAGTTGACAGAAAATTAAATAGTAATGCACTTAAAAGCAAATTTTTATATTAATTTTTATATAAAAAAAATTGCATTTGAAGAAGATTAATAAGTATTTAAGTCATATGTATGAACATACACGGGTAATGTTTTGTTATAACAATTACTTAAGATAACGTAACGTAACGTGTCAGCTGTTCGATTTTGGCATATGGAAATCAATGTAAATGCTTGCTGAATTTTAATGTCACGTTGCTGTAACGTAACAATCGTAGAAAATATAATTTCTCAACAGCGTTACGTAACATTCGTAAAGCAGTGATGGTCTGTTTGTATGTCAAATTATATGGGCAAACTTTTACCCTTTTTTGGCACTTTGTGCACACAATTAAAAATAGCAATATAAAACAATTGAACAAAGTAATTTATAATAATTTCAACAAACTTAAAATATATTTTAAAAAATTTGTATCCAATTTTAAAAATATTAATATTTTTTAATATAAAGTAGCTCCTATGTATATTGTAATGTAGAAAAGCTAAAAACTTAGCTTTAATATACATTCTTAGGTGACAAGCAAACATTTTCACGCTATTGATAGATAAGCAATTATGTAATTATTAGTTCAATTAAAAAAGAACATTGGATTAAAAGCGGCTAGTTTTCGAGGTTTAGGCTACTTTGGTTACATTTGCCTATAGTGAACCAGAGAGAAAGAAAAACTTTTGTCTGTCGACTTTTTATAAAATTATAACTTTATACTCCATATAAGCTTTTTGGCAATAATTTGGTATAGAATTTGTTGTATATTATTTTGGTAAATATATACAAATACAATTATATTATTTTTATATACTTAAATAAAAAATACTATTTAAACATATTAAGTGCTTTTTTCAAAACGTACACAATTTGAACATTAAAATAATACCCATCACTGTGACTTAAACAGCTGTTTCCTTTCCATTTTTATAATATATATATTTGACAAAAACATATCACGTTTTTAAGTGTTCTTTAATCGCATAGACGTTCTTACAGTACACTACGTTACATTACGTCTACGACAACGTTCGGTTAACCAGGCCTTTAATGTTTTGTTACGAGTATTGTTTTGTTATATAACACATACATACATATGTACGTAGATGTAGTAATGCAATTAAAGCGTTTATGGCTATCTATATTTGCTTTCTCGTTTTTGTATTTTATCGATTTTTGGAATTTATAGTTATAGTAGCATTTTTTCAATTAAGTTAATCAAAACCTGGTACAATTGTAAATTCTAAAACGCTTAGAAGTAGAATTTAATTTTTTTAATTTAATTGTAATAATATTAAGCTTTTAAAAGCGCATTAAAAATTAACGAGACCATAATGCAAAAATCACTAAATCAACATAAATATGTAACTTTAATAGCATCACTTAATAAAAGTTTCCTGAGAAAAGTATTTGGTATCACATATATGCAAAGAAAAAGAAAAGCACTAAAAATTATATATAAACATTAAATTTGACAGCACTTTTCTGCACAGCAGAATAAACCACTTAAGTTCTACAGAAGACGCCATCTTCACAAATTTTCTCTTGCTCTCTCCTGCTTTGCAGAAAAAAATTTTTTTGTCTTCTCTTTCGGTATAGGATCGTAATGATTTGTTTTGTAGGAATAGACTATAGGCCCAAAATTCTACTTTTTCGCCATTAGATATGATGTCATATATGTATATATAACGCACTACAATTCAACAACAAAATACAATTTTATTTCTGATACACGTTTTGTTTCTTTATCCATTCACATCCTTATGAGGATTATTTCGTAATTTGGATATTATCCAATATGTGCATGATTATGGAGTTCGTATTATCATGTTTACGTATACAAATTCACATATTAATTAATATAATTATGCGCTATTCTTTATTCTAAAGGGTCCGCCAAATATATATATATATATTTTTTTTAATGCTATAAAAAAAAACTACTGAATATTTTCTCAAATTTCTTTTTTATTAGAAAGTACAATTTTTCCGGTTAATAATGGAAAATAATTTCATTCAAATGGCTGCCACGACTGGCCATGCAGTAGCCTACACGATCGGTCCAATTTTTAAGCACATTATCGATTGTGTGCAGCTGTATTTCACCAATGGCTTCACGAATATTGTCCTTTAAAGCGTCAATTGTCTCTGGCTTGTTGGCGTAACACTTATCTTTGACGGCACCCCACAAATAATAGTCCAACGGTGTCAAATCGCAGCTGCGAGGTGGCCAAACGACATCAGCTCTGCGGCTGATAATGCGATCTTCAAAAACAGGGCGCAAAACATCGAGTGTAGCTTCGGCTGTGTGGCACGTAGCGCCGTCCTGTTGAAACCAAATGTTGCTAATATTCTCCTCTTCAATTTTTGTGAACGAAAATTCGTTCAACATGGCCCGATAACGATGGCCATTGACTGTAACGGCCACTCCTTGCTCATTTTCAAAGAAAAATGGTCCAATTATGCCTCTGGACAAAAATCCGCACCAAACAGTGACTCGTCTTGGGTGTATCGGCTTTTCAATGTATGCGTGCGGGTCTTCTGTGCCCCAAATGCGACAATCTTGTTTGTTTACATACCCGCCAAGATCAAAATGAGCTTCATCTGAAAAGATGATTTCTTTTGGCAAAATCGGCATCTTCTGTAAGTCGATCGAAGGCCACTTACCGAAGCGAAAACGCATTGGATGGTTAGTTGGCTTCAACTCCTGAACCAATTGGACTTTGTATGGCGTCATACCAAGGTCTTTATGCAAAATTCGTCTCAATGATGTCTCCGAAATGTTCAATTGTAGAGAACGACGGTGAATTGATGTTGATGGCGCTTCACTCACACTTTCTGCCACACCTGCAATATTCTCGGGTGTACGCACTGTTTTTGGCTTTTCACGCTTTGGTTTATCGATGAAGATGCCAGTTTCTTTCACTTTATCACAAGATAACGAACATACGGAGCTGACGGTGCTTCTCTTCTTCCAAAATCCGTAAGCAATTTTCGCACACATTCTGCAACATTACCATGATTTTCAAAGTAATGTCGCTATATTTCCCAGCGTTGTTCAAGTGTATGCACATCCATATCCGTTCAGCGGAAGGATAAAACTAATTATCTGTCAAATCAGACATGAGCTAAGTGTTACCATTCACAAAATAAGCACTGGTTGGAAAAAAAACGTTAGATGGCGGACCCTTTATATAAAAGGCCATATGCATTAGTTAGTAGAGTTATAGTTTTACATTCATAAAGTCGTGTTTAGGCGTAAATAGAAGTGTTTGTGTATTAAGCGAGTATTAAGTGCTAAATAAATAAGCTGTATGGTAAGAATTTTATAAGTGGAAGTTAAATAAATAAGTGCATACAAAAAACAACAACTGACGTCTTATTTATATTATTTAAAGCAATTTAAAAGAACTCAAACGTTTTAAAAAAGTTAAAACGTAACATTGGTGTCAGATTGCGTATATAAAATAAAATAATTAAAAATAAAATAAATAAAAATAACATAAAAATTAAATAAATAAAACAGAGTAAATTGAAATTCCAAGAATAGAAAGTGGACAGGCTCAAACGGAAATTAAATAAATTAGAGCTGTCAACAACTGATAATAAAACCGAATTACAAAAACGTCTGTTAGAAGAATTTCATAGACGTGGTATAGACATAGACACTCAAGAATTTGATGGTGAAAATTATCCTGAGTTAAGTGCCGCTGCAACCATATGCAGTTTCAACATCTATACACTGCTAGCTGCCATGATGAAATAGATGCAAGTTCAGAACCAGAACTTTCTAGCCAGTATAGAAAAGAAACCTGAATAAACTTCTAATGAGGTAGGGCAAACTTCTAAAGCTGATAACGAAAGACAGTTGGCTCACGTACAGAAAACATATAGAGCCGAAAACCAGAATTTTCTGGCAAAAAAGGAAAATAAATTTGAAGAAGCGTCTAGTGCAACAACATAGAAGCTGCAAGAAATATATGCTACGGTAAGCAAAAGGGTTGATGAAGTCGACGAGTGTCAAATGTAGAAAAGACTGTTGACGAAAAATTTAATGTAATAGAAGAGAAAAACAATTGTCTACATTGCCAATGAGCAGAGCCAGTGCGAATAGTACCAGAAAGTTCTAGCAGAATAAAGACATCTTGCTTTGATGGTAATACAACTTTAGCGGTATTCAAATTTCAGTTCAATACTGTAGCCAGTAGAAACGGATGGAATATGTTCTAGAACTAATTTTGGCGTTAAAAGGTGCTGCAGCAGAGATTCTATAAACCATAACAGTTAGCTGCAGAAATAATTACAACGACTTAGTGTTGGCGCTGTTATGCAAATTTGGTGATAAACATGAACGAGAGCTATATCGTATGGAATTAAGGTGTCTAATGCAAAAAACTAATGAGTCGCTGCAAGCATTTGCGATTGAAGTGGAGAGGTTAGTGCAGCTTACATACCCAGGAGAAAACCATCCGCTGATAGATAATTTTAAAGCCGAAGCCATTGTTAACGGCATACGTGACCCTGATATTAAACTCGCAGTATGTTCTGTACAGAAGACAACCTTTGCAGAAACCGTGGTCTTCGCACTGGCCCAGGAGACCGCTCGCACGATTTCTATGCCACAAGTAAACAAAGTGCGCAAAATAGAAGTCGTGGGCGAAAAATAATGAATTTAAAGAGAAGATTAAGCACTTCCTGGCAGAAAGGAAGAAGAAACAAAAGGTAAAACTCAAATGTTTTATTTATGGAAAGGGTGGTCATTTTCACACAAAATGCAAAGCGCTACGCAAAAGAATGCAGAATCTTCGTGACTTACGGTGCTTTTTGCGACTATGCACATTTTATAGATGATTTGTGCCTAACTTTAAGAGAGTGGTAGCAAGCTTGCATAAGTTCATTAAGAAGTCAAAGGCGTATCATTAGGGTAAGTTACAAGAAAAGGCGTTCAAGTCACTAAAAGACCTATTGCGTGTTGCACCGGTTTTAGTGTACTCAGTCCCAAATGAAAAATTCGTATTAGGCATTGATGCCAGCGGATATGGTACAGGTGGTGTAATTTCGCAACTGTTCAATGGGACGGAGAAAGTCGTAGGTTACTATAGCCGCACACTGTAAAAGCCGGAACTATTGTGTGACCCGACGTGAGCTTCTAGAAGTGCTGGAATGCCCAATATTGGTAAAGATTACAACAGCTAAAGAAGAGGACAAACGGCCTCCCCGTAATGGAATCTCAGCAGGAGGTTCTCTTACAAAAGCATATTGGGCACAATGGGACAGTTTGAAGTTGATTAATGCGTGCTTATATCGCCATTGGGAGACTGCAGATGGCAAAACTTCATCCTACCTAATAGTGGTGCCTTCCTCCAAAATGAAGGAAGTCTTAAATGAGTTCCACAATGGAGCCAGCGGAGGACACCTTGCGTTGACAAAGACTCTTAAAAACTAAAACAACGTTTTATTGAGTTGGGTGTCAGCAAGCAGAGACGGATTGGATAGCAAACTGTACCCAGTGTATTCCAGCTAAAAGTCCAGTAAAAGAGTAAAAAGAGGTCAGCTGCAACAATACATCTCGGGCGCACTCTTCGAATGGATAGCGATGGACGTCCTCTTTCCAGTCAGTAATGCCGAAAATATTTATGTTGTTGTCGTGATATACTCAATCAGGAGTAATTCCAATAGAATAGAATTACATTCCGACCAGGGCAGACATTTCGAATCTGCTATATTCAAAGAAATGTGTGAGATATACGGTACTAAAAAGACTCGAACAATGCCGCTTCCCCCGCAGTCTGATGGAATGGTAGAACGATTCATTTGAATCCTACAGAAATACTTGCGAAAAATGGTAAGCGATCAATAGAAAGACTGGAACGACCACATTCCGAGGTTTCTATTGGCGTACCGATCTGCTGTCCATGATTCAACACCTATATCACCTGCCAAAATTATTTTTGGGACTGAGCTAAAACTGCCTTGTGGCTTAGAGTTAAGCCTGCCACAGAGAGGGATGCCACATATGCTGAAAAACAGGAAAGCCTCAATGAATTTCACGAATTTGTGTGCAAATGATTATCTCCCAAGCCACAAACAAACTGGGATGGACCCTTTAAAGTAGTCAAAAGGTTAACTGACGTGGTATGCAGAATACTGAAAACCAATAGTCCGCGAACAAAAATGAAAGTGGTACATCTACAGCGACTGGCAAGCTATGGGAAGAAAGCTAATGAGCCTATTCAGGACGAACAGGCTTAAGTGGGTGGCAGTGTTGCGAAAATAAACAATGCCTAAAGAAAGATACATAAATTAGTACAGTGGTAGTCTTAGCTATAAAACTATATTGTATGATTTTAGTTCGTTGGTTTGTGTCAAGGCCACCCTGGTTATGCTATACTTAATTTGTGTTCTTAATGGTGTTACCAATTGTATATTGAATGGTGATACTATACCGATTTTGGGTGTTACATTTGAATTTAACAGAATTGAATGAATCGAATGTTGTAGGAAGAACAAGAACGTTCGTGAGTAATTTAAATTGTATATAAAAGGCGGCGACTTTAAGTAGTAAATTAATAAGTAAAGTCGTGTTAAGGCGTAAATAAAAGTGTTGAGTAAATTTGTGTATTAAGTGCACGATAGACAAATTTAATACTGTATATATACAAATAAAGAGACTGTAAAACAAAACGAAGATAACGTGTTATATATTTTATTTAACGCAATTTAAACGAAGTCAAGCGTTTTAAAAAGGTTAAAACTTAACATTATTCTTAAAGTTTAAATTTAATTCAAACCTCAAAAAACGGTTTAAAATGATAACGAAAGCATAATGTATATGCTTGAAAAACTTTTAAGACGATACTAAAATAACAAAAACGAAAACAGCACAATTTTAATATCAAAACAAATTATAAAAATATAAACAAACAACAATAACACTAACATAAAAAACAAACACACACTTGACACTAATCAAATGAAATTCGGTAAAGATTAAAGATTAAAAATAAAAAGACAGTGTACGATTAGTTTCATCCGAAGTGGAAAATTTAATTATGATCCCTATCATCAGTATAGTGTTTTCCCTTTTCCCCATTATTCCTTACCAAATCTTTAGCTGCGAACCACTTGGAGGGGTTAGATTATTCATTAGTTTATTCAGTAGCGAAGGTACTGCTGCTGAATAATCAATCAGCAGTAACTCACTTCCTTGTAGTCTCCATCCAAAGTAAGATTTTTATTTTGAATATTTTGTTTACTCGTGATTATCTAATATTTACTTTTCTTTTATTTGGTTATAATTGCGTACTGGCAGGACGCTTTCTGATTGATTTATGCAATGTGCGCGGTCTATCTGCTAATTTTTCTCAGTGTTGGCGCACGTTTGTCGCTATAGGCTGGATATTTTCGCCTTATGTAAGACTCATGTTTCCGAAAATTATGATCTACAGGATTTTCACATCCCTGGGTATCATCTAATTTTCATAAGGGTCTTGCTATATACATCCGTAATGAAGTTATGTACCAATGTTGGCAACCTCTTGGCATGTATGATGCAAAACTTAACTGTGTTTGGGTTAAGTTCGGAATCAGGGTACATATTTTGTACTCCAGGTTTTTGTATAGAAGCCCAAACGAGGAAAGGGAGGTGACCATATATGGTCTCGACGCTCTTCCGACTCCATATCGAGTATCCTTGCGATTATCCAAACAGTGAAATTAATGTTGCTGGTGATTTCAATGTTCATAATTGGTTACGCCATTCAGGTCGCACAGCTCCAGAAAGCCAATACGTTGAGTTATATGCCGCGCACAATCACCTTGCGCAATTAGTAAATAAACTTACAAATATATCATGTGTGGGTGGGTACAAACCCAATACCGTCGACCTTTTCCTCATTACACACCCTGAAAAGTATGTGTTTGAAGTTCCTTCACCTCTCGTTAATTCGGATCACTGTTCAATTTCTGCCTTATTCTCGTCCTCCGCTCTTTGCGAGGTTCCACCCACGGCGACGAAACACTTTGTTTTTGATTACAGGAATGCTCGTTGGGCTGATCTCAATGATTTCTTTAGGCATTTTAATTGGAAACTTCGTTTCCTTGACTCAAACGTCGATGCCATGGCAGAAATGGTAGTAAATATAATAAGACAGGGAATGAATATTTTTATTCCATCCAAAAAGCTTTCGATTAAACCTAGAAATATATTTTGGATTAATTTGACGTGTAAAATGGCAGTCAGATCCAGAGAGGAAGCGTACAGGAATTGGCGCAATAATAAATGTGCCCATACTAATTTGCTTCGCAAATAGGCGAGATATCCATGTACTTAGATGCAAAAGGGTTCTACACGAGCAGCGCCTTTGCGATATACTTCTTACTATTCCGTATGAAAGTAAAGACTTTTGGTCATTCGGTAAAAGTCTTAGGAACAGCGTTAGTTCGGTTTCTGCCCTTATAAGGGATGACCAAACTTTCACGAACCCGGTTGAAAAGGCAAACCTTTTGGCTGAATTGTTTGCAAGTAATTCTCACTGGCCGGAGAGTGTTCAACCACTGCCCGAACTTGAAAGAGTACCAGTAGCTATGTCTAGCACATTCTTTCGAGCCCGTGCTGTAAAAAAAGTGGGGGGCGGTCATACATTTAGACCCGATTGGGGCACTTTAAATGGGTCAAAGTGAGATTTTTCAAACATTTTGGGTCAAAATAAGGAACATCAGAATTCATTTTAGAGGTGTGGTTCCTTGGGCAAAGTTTCATATTTTGATCAATAAAATACGATTTTCCTTACCACTTGTGCTATTTTTTTGCGTTCCTACAAATCGACGAGCCCTATTATATAGTCTGTGACCATATATTCGATGTAGATTAATATATTTTCACAAAAAAAAACAAAACAAAAATATGCATTAACCTACATTAGCTTGCAGAGTCGTATTGTATTACATTTTTTAATTTCTAAATTTATTTAAAATAAATATAAAGAAAAGGAGAGCAGCAAACCAAAAATAAACACAATGATAATGTATGTGTGTAAACATACTAGTGAGCCTGAGAGAGAGGCCTTTTTATTTTCTTTTCTCTTGTAAGCAGTGTTGCCACTTAAAAAATGTTAATTCCACCAAAATGTCTTCCAAAATCTACAAAAATCGATATAAATCTACTAACTTTTAAAAACCATTAAAATAACATATTTTTGATATGAATACCAATTTTTATTAACGTCTTTGCGGCGAAATAAAGTGTTCATCCTCATTTTTTTACACTGTATGTGTAAATGTATACGATGTAAAGTGTATAAGAAAACGATTTTAAAGGAGAGAATATTTTAGTATTCTGTTTCTTGTAGTTTTTTTTTAAATTCGGATGAAATTTTCTGCCATTCCTCAGTTATTACGTATTCTTTTCCTGTTACAAATAGCCGTTTTTCGAATTTGATGATCAAAACTCTCCAGATAATGTTTTATTAGGTTTAGGATGCTACTGTTGCTTAGAATTGAGAAAGAAGAACTAATTTTAACTTTTCTTGTTGTGTGCTTAGAATCATTGTCTAGTTAAAGAAATCAGGATTTCTGCACGCCTAATTCCTTCACATTAGTTACAAAATTGTTTTTTGGACATTTTTTAACAGTCTATATAACTCGTGGTACTTTGTAGAAAAGCAAATTTCTGTCGTTCAATCCGTCGTACAAAACCTCTACCAGGCTTCGCTGTAGATAAAAAATTTTTTTCTGAAAATTCTTCGTTTTTTGTTCTCCATATTTTTATAAGTTTATCTGACCAAATTGAAATTTAATTTCGTCGTTCCTGAAAGAAACATGGTTTTATGTTTTATGTAATCAAAAGCCATGTCTAAATTACTTCGGGTATAAAAAACTTTTTTTATGTGCAATCTTGCATGGAAACTATTTGCTTGTGGTATTGTCTCTAACGCTAGCATCTGATATAGCTGACAATTATTTCTGATAATTTAACATTAATTTTTGATGGAGTTTTATTTACATCAAGCAAAATAGACTTATTACTTAAAATTTTTGGCTGGGAAGTTTTCTTACTTAGAGGAATTTTTTGAGTTTATTATTTTTCACAGATTTCAAAGTCTTTTTCAAAGCTTTACCAACATTGTGAAATTTTATTACCAGTTTACGAAATTGTAATTGTTATACAATTTAAGCAACAACAAAAAATAAAACTTTGAAACTGAAAAAAATAAAACTTTGAAACTTAAAAAATGTAATAACTCCATCAATATCCAAAAGTTTTTTAAGCCTTAAGTCTCATTTTATTCATAACTAAATATAATTCCTTAATTAATTAATAAATAGTGCAGTTTGCTTGAAAAATATATCCAAATTCTTGAATACTACTTAAACGAAAAACATATTATTATACGGTCTGTTTCTCAGCTTTCAAAATTTGAAAATAAACTTAAAATCGGGCAATATTTAGCAAAGTTACTACCTTATAATACAAGAAGGTCAAAAAACCGGTTTTTTATCCATAATTCGAGAATTTTGTATCTGTAACTCGGGGTGTTTTGAAAACTCCAAAAACAGATCTTTGTTCACTCAATAGCGTTTATCAGAAAAATAGTATTATGTCCCACAGGTATTTCAACTTCGTTCTTTTTTGTTGTACGGTGTGATTAATAATAATCACTAATAATGCAAAACTAATGCAAGTAATAAAATCAAATAAACATTTTTATTATATGAATCGACAAATAAGTGCAGTAGTACTCTGTTCACTTTAACTTCTGCAAAAATCTACCAAAATTCTATTTAGCCTACCATCCTACCAAACAAAAAAATTCTACCAATTTTGGTAGAATTCTAGCAACAGTGGCAACAGTGATCATAATGCTCCTAAGAATGATCGATTGGTTTTAAATTCGAGTATTAGGAATGATGCTCCTGTTTCTTAGAAGTGCGAACCTTTTACATTGGTTAACAAATTGTTTGTAAATAGATTTAAATTTCATTATGTTTTTTTTATTAAAACTAAATTTGCAACTAAACTTACCGTTATATATTCCCACAACATTAGCAACACTCCCACTGGTCTTAGCAGTGGGTATAAAAATTTGTTCTGAAAGTTTTTCGTTTTGGTTCTTCATGTTTTTATGAGTTTTTTTCATCCCCAATACATCAAATTTAGTTTCATTGCTAAGTAGGACATTATTTCAGAAATATCCATTTTTTATTTTTAAATAACCAAGAAGTCACTTTTGATTTATTATCTGTATAAAAGACAATTTGTAGGTAATTTATCAGGTGTTTTTTCAGAAGTTCATAACTTTGAGTTGGCAAAACTGCTTTATTTGACAATCGATTTTATAGCTGATAGTTGTTTTTGTTCAATTTGTTTTGACATTTCATTATGGATATATATACACCGCCGCCAATTCGGCGAATAGGCTGAAGCAAAAATTTATATTGAAAGACTCTTCTGATGAAAGAGTAATTTCACGTAATGGTCAAATTAATTGGCCACCAACATCATGTAATTATCCTCATTGGATTATTTTCTTTGGGGTTATGTAAAGTCAAATGTCTTCGTCGTTTAACCAGAGACAACAAATCAACATTCGAAGAGTTATTGGCGAAATACGGCCGTATACGCTGCGAAAATTGATGTTCCAGATTGCGCTTTATAAGCGCCAGCCGTGGCGGTCAAATGGTCGAACTCATATTTCAGCATTAATTTCATAAAACTTTCTGTCAAACAAAGCACGTTTTATTGATCTTAAAAATATATATACAACATTTTTGTATTATTATTTACAGCCTGTTTCCAGATGACGAGCGTAAGAAAACGTTCGTCTAACAAGTTGAGTGAGTTGTCTATTTACACTTCAAACACTAACAAATATTGAGTGCTTTGTTTGTGTTTTAGACTTGAATGTGTTCAGTAAAATATTGTGACGGCTATAACAAATGGAAAAAGTGCAAGGAATCCATTAAAAGGAAACAAAGAATAATCGTTTTTTTTTTTTTTGTAAAACAGAACCTACAATAATGTTTACTGTAATAATTCTAGCGTAAGTTGAAATATTGGATTAAGAAGTTAATAAGTGAGATATAATAAAGTTATTTGTATAAATTAATAAAGAAATAAGTGAAAATAAAAACAAAAATAAACAAATTTAATTTTATTAATTAGTACATAAATATCCGTATAACAAATAAAGAATATAAAGAATAAAATATAAAGTAATATATATTAATGATAAATACTTTACGAATTAAACAAACTCATGTACTTTTAAAGGGCAGTATTTCCCAAATGACTCTCCTGTAATCTTTTTAAATATATTATTTTGCATCAATTATAAAAGAATAAAGTAAGAACAAGGAAAACTTTATTTCTCTATGAAAAAAATTCGTCCCTACACAATTGTTTCAAGAATACTTATTCCTATCCAAGAATTTGAAAACAGTATTGGTGGAATTCAAAATAATTTAACAACGAATCAAGATAACCAAGCTTTAACAGTAAAAAACGTCTCGGAATCACTAAAGTTTCCAGACGCCGTTAAGGATCTTCCAAGCTTTGATCGAAACCAAGAAATTCTAGTCATTTTAAGACCACTTGATGGCTCCTCTTTTGCTAAAATGATATTACAAGCCATTCGTAATAAAGTCGATTAGGAAGTTAATGAAATATTGAATATGTATTTACCCAAATGTGTCTTGACACGTTTCTTCTATTAAGGCAATTTTTTTGTGTTCTGCTTTTCTTTCTTATGTGGGAGCTGAACGTTAAAGCAAGGGGAAACTCCCTAATATTAACCACAACAACAACAACAGATCCACCAAAGAAACAACCGGGAATGAATAGTTACATCACCACTTATTAAATTATTTAAAAGTGCTTATTACGCATTATAGTTGATTTGATTATTAAACAGTTTTTTAAACTTTTAATTGTGAAATTACCAAAATGAATATAAGCAATTTTCTCTTAACTTAAGACCAGCACTGAGAGGATGAAGATAGAGGGAGTAGTATTTATGGACGTTTGATTTAAATTTATCTATATCGTAAGTGACAGGAAAAACGTTCTCTGGAAGATCATTCCACAAACGAACGGTACGACCGAAAAACGAATCCTCTCTATAATGCTTTGTGCGATTTGTTGGACAATCAACTACAAAGGGTTGAGCTCTACGGGAGAAACCAGTATTACGTAAAGAGATGTGATTATTAGGAATTACATCTTTTACTTCGTCGGAACACATTCCGTTATAAAGGGTCCGCCCAATAATTTTTTTTTTTTTGAAAATGCTATAAAAAAAAAACTACTGAATATCTTCTCAAATTTCTTTTTTATTTGAAAGTACAATCCTTCCGGTTAATAATGGAAAATAATTTCATTCAAATGGCTGCCTCGGCTGGCCATGCAGTAGCCTACACGATCGGTCCAATTTTTAAGCACATTATCAATTGTGTGCAGCTGTATTTCACCAATGGCTTCACGAATATTGTTCTTTAAAGCGTCAATTGTCTCTGGCTTGACGGCACCCCACAAATAATAGTCCAAAGGTGTCAAATCGCAGCTCCGAGGTGGCCAAACGACACCAGCTCTGCGGCTGATAATGCGATCTTCAAAAACAGGGCGCAAAACATCGAGTGTAGCTTCGGCTGTGTGGCACGTAGCGCCGTCCTGTTGAAACCAAATGTTGCTAATATCCTCCTCTTCAATTTTTATGAACGAAAATTCGTTCAACATGGCCCGATAACGGTCGCCATTGACTGTAACGGCCACTCCTTGTTCATTTTCGAAGAAAAATGGCTCAATTATGCCTCTGGACCAAAATTCGCACCAAACAGTGACTCGTCTTGGGTGTATCGGCTTATCAATGTATGCGTGCGGGTTTTCTGTGCCCCAAATGCGACAATTTTGCTTGTTTACATACCCGCCAAGATCAAAATGAGTTTCATCTAAAAAGATGATTTTTTGGCAAAATCGGCATCTTCTGTAAGTCGATCCAAGCGTTGTTCAAGCGTATACAAAATCATATTCGTTTAGCGGAAGGATAAAACTAATTATCTGTCAAATCAGACATGAGCTAAGTGTTACCATTTACGAAATAAGCACTAGTTGAAAAAAAAACGTTAGATGGCGGACCCTGTATAATATAAACCAGCGTCTTTCATCCATGTTGTTCAGATTATGTATTTTTTAGCTGTTCTTTTATTCTCTTCGTGAATATTATAACCTACCAAAAATTTTGTTTAAATGTACCAGACTCAACTATACCGCTAACCTTTATCACATAGTTTTTCAAATTATATACACTGGAGCATATTCCTATAAACGCACACTACTTTTTTTTTAAAAAAGGTAAAAATTAAACAAGAAAATATTTAGGGGGCTATAAATTTGTGTATTAAATTAGTTAAGACTTCACTTAAAATATTGTTTACAAAAAAAATTCATTTGTACTTTAATTATTATTTTTTACTTAATTTTCGATATTAACAGCCATTTTTAAGGGTATTTTCTTATAAACGCACTTTAATGTTTGGGCCATTGTAGCATTATTAATAATGTGTGGATGATCCTTTGTTATGGATTGTTTCAAAAATACGGTCTGGCATTGATTCCACTAATTTTTTAAGCAGATCGGAATCAATTTCCTCCCAGACTTGTTTAATTCTTAGTTTCAGCTCTGTCAAAGTCTTTATGCCTTCATTCTGGGCATTATTTGCATAAACTTTACGGGCCCTGTATCCCCACAAGTTTTCCATTGGGTTTAAGTCCGGACTACAAGCCGACCAGTCCAACAAAGGAATGCCATGTTCATTGAACCAAGATTTCGATTGCTTAGAAACATGGATTGCAGCATTATCTTGTTGGAAAATGCAATCTTCATCCATTTTTTTTGTCCATAAAAGAGAGAAGTGCATCTTCCAACAGTTCGTTATAAATCGAACTATTCATTTTTGTCGGAACAAAACAAATTTTCGACTTGCCAACTGCAGAAAACGCTGCCCCAACCATAACACTGCCACCACCGAAATTACGTTTTGACATCCGAACATCTTTAGAGCTCAAATCGTGCCAATAGCATGAGTATGAGTCTGGACCGTCTAAATTAATTTTTTTTTCGTCAGAGAAAATTACTTTTTTCCACTCATCTGTCCATTTCATATATTTTCTTGCGAATTTTAGACGATTTTCTTTATGGTGTTTTTTTAGCATTGACTTACATTTCGGCTTTTTCCATTTTATGTTTTCATCGTTTCGTTAAATGTGTGCAACGTGTTTGGAAGCCACAGGAAGATTTAATTTTTTCCTTATTTGTGTGGAATTCAATTTCTTGCGGGTTGCTTCTTGTTTTATTAGATTAAGTTGTCTTCTTGTTAGTTTTGTATTACCCTTTGTTGATTTGCGAACTCCATAATTTTGACCTTTCTTAAATTTCGCACCACACTTTCCGAACGACCGATTTTACGTCCAATTTCTCTATTAGAGCATCCTTGGTCGTGAAAAAATGTAATTTGAATCTTTTCTTGATCGGACAAAAAAGTTCCCTTAGGCATCTTTAAAAGTGATGAAATTTATTGATTAAAATAGGAAAAGTTACAGTAAATTGAGATATTACTATTAGAAACGTACCTTTGGTTGAAAAAAAAAACTAAAATTGATAATATTTTATTTTTGGTCACTTTTTTAAAAACAAATTTCGAGTGTGCGTTTATACGAATCTTCTACTTAAAATAGCACCAAGAACATTTGATCGCATAATTAAGGCAAACAACAAAAATAAGAAAAAAAAATTGTTTACTTTTAAAAAGTACCGTTAAGTTGTCTCTCATTAAAATAGTTAAATTGTGCTTTTGGATGAGAACAACAAAGATATAACAAAAATACGGAAAAAATTTAAGTGCGTTTATAGGAATATGCACCAGTGTATCACACTGTATTTTTGGGTATTGCTTTTATAATTCCTTAAAAAATATTTTTGTTTTATTTTCTTATCAAAAGTTTAAGAAATTGTAATAAATAAACAATGCTACAAAATCTTGTATAAAAAAAATTCATACGCTTTGTTTATATTACTTCAAATAGCAACCATATGTACAACAAAAAATATGTGTGAGCGCCACAATTTTAATTCAGTGTCTTGCTTATTGCCAAAAAAGAAGGACTGTATCGCATGTTTTTGTGTTTTTTTTTTTAATTACACGTGATTTAGAAGAGTTAAAATTTTGCTTATTACACTGAGAAGTTTGATAATAAGCTACATAAGTTTATGCATGTTTATTTATACTTTGTATGAATATATATATTTTTACTTTGAAAAAAATTATTTAATAAGTATGTGAGATGTTGAGTGGGAAACACTTTTTGTTACTTTCTATCAATACATTTAATGAAGCTAAATGCTTTGTATGTTATCAAGTAATACAAAATAGGTTTGCATCTTGTCTTACGCGACATTAAGATAGAATACATCCTAAATTTCATTGTGTTTCTGGAAATGATAGAAACCAATTAGTGAAAAAACTTGAAGACAATTTTCGGCTTAAAATCTTTATGTTCAAAGTAGACATGCGAGTAGTTCTTTAGATTGCACCACTGATAATCAAATGAAGGTCACATATATTATTAGTTTAGCTTTAGCAAAAAAATGTCGCCGTTTTGAAGATGGAAATTTTTTTAAAGAATTATGCTTATCCATAATGCATTTATTTGGAGAAGTAGGGAGATAAATGGGGAATATTATAAATAGGAATGCCTTTATCTCGTGAAACAGTGGCACGCCGGACTGATGATATAGGCCTATTTACGCAATGGGAAACGACAGAACGTATAAAAAATGCTAAATACTTGTCCGTGTGTTTTAATGAAAGTATAGACATATCCCATACTAGTCAAAGATTATTTGCTTAAGAGGAGAAATCTTCACATACCTAAGAGGAGGCCACAACGCACTTTCTCACAGAAAGCTAATAGCGTTTCTAAAAGAAATAGATGCAGACTATGGTAACGTGTTATTGTTTACGGAGGTTAGATGGCTAAGTCGAAGAAAATGTTTAGAGCGTCTTTTTAATCTTAGATCGGAGTTAGAACTTTTTTTCCAAACACAGGATTGTAGCAAAGATGCAGACATTTTAAATGTTTTAAAATGCCCTAATAATCTCTAAGACCTAGCATTCCTTAATGACATAGCCCATCACATTAATAGTTAAAACTTTGTATTATAAGGCAAAGTTAAAAATATAACAGAACTTATGCATGCAATAAATGAGTTTTCACGAAAACTTTTCGTTTTGAAAAATCAAATTCAATGCCAAGAAATATCCAATTTTTCAAAAATTCAGATAATTTTTACACAATTTCAAAATGTAGAAAAATTAGGAAAAATAAAAAAAGTGATAAATTTACTTTTGGAAAACTTTCAAGTAGATTTAAAGATTTCTTGAGCTCGCAATCGATTATAAACATATTTTTAATAATCCTTTAACGTGTTCGTTAGAAAATCTACAACATAATATAGAAGAGGAATTGTCACTGATGAGACAAGACTTGCTTATTTCAACAGAAATGTGTGTCAACTTTTGGAAAAATGTTTGCCAAAAAAATATCCGATTGTTAGGATGTTTAATATTAATGTTATTGTTATATAATATTAAATCTTTTTTAAATGTTTGGCACCACATAAATCTGTGAATCTGCATTTTCATCAATGTCGCAGGTAAAAAACAAATTCAGAAACAAGCTAACAGATAGCCATATTGAGACATTGCTAAAAATCAAATGCTATCCGAAGGAAATTGATATTGATAAGTTGATGGATTTTATAAAACACAAGAAAAATGATTTAACTAAATAAATCTAATTTTTTGTTAAATTATTTTTGTATTTTGAAAGTTCTACACTCTAATACTATTTCTTTTTTATATTAACATCTTTATCAAAAACAGATACAATTGCATTTTTTTTTTGCGAAAAACATACAGCTTTAGAAGTACCTGTGCAATATATCTTTCACATAGAATAGAAAATCAATAAAGCATTTATTTGACAGTACTTTATTAAATAGCTAATCAAATATGTAAATCGGGCTTTGTATGTGCAAAATATTTTAATATATGACAGTAAGTACTCACTTTAAAAAAAAAATAAATTCGGATTTGTCCACACTTTCGTATAAACACACAGAAAAGTATCTAGCTTTTTTAATCCGCCCTTTTGTATCCCATTGCATATACTTACATATTGTTTATTTGACAGATGTACATATTATTTTTAAAATTATTTTTTATTTATATTGCAAAAAAACAAGTCCTTTAAGAAAGAACAAATCAAAAAACTTAATTTTTCTTTCAGTGTGGTTCTCTTTTTGAGCGACACTGATATAAACAAACTTAAATTTGAAAACCGATAGCCTTTAGCTGCTTGATTTATTTCTAATATCAAAACCAATAACAAGACATTCAGGGCTGTCATAGAATCCAAGTCGGTTTTGCTTTTTTTCGTTTTTGAAAACCAATATTGGATTCGTTTGGTGTCACAAAACCAAGTTGGTTTTGTTATTTTCTAATTAAAATAAAACCAATCTTCGAAACAGCTGTTGTTTACATTTGTGTATTTGTTTAAAATTTTTATTGTGTTTTTTTTTACAATATATTAAATTTATTCATTGAAAATTGCTGTTTGTAATAAAAAAATAAATACGCAATAATGCATTTTACAATTGTGGTAGTAATTTGAGAGCTCTCACTCAGGCCATTTTGCACTGCATTTTTTCATTTGTTTTCTCTTTAATTCTCTTTGTTTATTTTTTGCTTATATTTTCCTATGCGAAGAAGAGAAGAGAAGAGCTGTTCTTTGCGGGAATCTGCTTCAGACACAACAAAAGAATAAATTTTCCGTTCTAAGATTCATTTTCTCGCCGCCGCAAGCTGTTGATGTTTTTATTTTACAAATTTTAATAGCGGGTCCACATTTTCATTTGATTGCTGTTTACTCCTACCAGCTTTGTTAAAAAAAAGTCAGACCTTAGTGTTTCCTGATTTTCGCACCTCTTTAGTGTGTTCCTTTTTAAAAATAGAGACATTTTGACGAGGCTTACTGTATTTCACTTTAAGCACCTGCATTTTCACTTATGCTATGTAGATACAGCGCCATATGAATCTACAGACTTCGGAACGCTACGTACATATATGTACATACATGTATACATATATGTACATACATATGTATATATATGTACATACATATGTATATATATGTACACAAAATCTTCAGTATCTGTGAGCTAATATTTAGAAAAAAAGTACTCTATCGATTGGTTCGGTTTAATGGGTCGATTCTGGATGGCAATCGAACTTTAGTTGCATTGCCGAATGGCAACAAGATTTAATAGATTTTTTAGTTGCCAGCTACTATTCGGAATACAATGTTCGAGAACTAGCAATCAACTAAACTTCAGGTGTCATACATAATCGAGCCATTAGATATGATTTCAGTTTTCCAGAACAAACTAAAATTTAACAATTTTATTTCTGGTATACGTTTTGTTTCCTTAACAATTCACATCCTTATGAGGATTGTTTCGTAATTTGGATATAATTCATAAAACCGATGATTATGGAGTTTTTATTTTCATGTTCACACATACATATTCATATATAAATTAATATATATTAATTCGATATCCTTTATTTTATAATATAAAAATACGTACATTTAAAAACCAACAGCCTTTAGCTGCTTGATATATTTCCAATATCAAAACCAACAACACGATATTCTGTGACACCTAAAACCGATACTTATTCGAGTTCGAAAACAAAACCGATAATCTTGGATTTCATGACGCCAAATGTATTTTTGTGTCGTTTTCAAATCCAATTCAGACATTATTGGATTCTATGACAGCCCTGATTATTCTCCCTGATTGTTTGGAATATGAGTATTTTATTCCCGGGTAAAGCAAATTCCCAGGGAACTTATTTCGTCGGGAATATTCATGATAAGGCCCTCATACTTGCTTACTTACTGTTATTAAAGTGCCCAATGATACTTATTATCATTCATCTCAATAAATAAATGACTTACTCAATTTATAACGGATCTTAAAATATGAATTCATAAATAATGCGATCGCTATATAAAACAAGTTTATACAAGTTTACTTAAGTAAAGTATATACCATTTAAAACGTCCGTTCATCTAATTTCCATTTCTTCTAAAAATCGTTTGATATTTAGCTAAGTTGTTAATTTAGATTAGATTTTTGTTGTATTTGACAGGAAGTTAAAAGAAATGGTTTCACTTCCCAGGACTTCAAGCTATTTGTTTGATATGGCCACACATGTTGCTTGACCTTTTTGACTGCTGAATATAAATTATTTGAAATGTTTCCCCTTGATAGAGCAGACAATTGAAGTCGACATGTACTGCATCGCCACTAGGCTTTTCTTCCATGTCTAAGACCTGTGCTTGCTAAACCAGTCGCCACTATAATGATGGCAGAACAAATCGTTTCAAATATGGTGAAAAAATGCGGTCACTAATGTGTCAGTCACCACTTTTAACAAAAATTTGGTATCACTTTTCCATTCTTATTAGTTTATAATAATAAGAAAGTTATTTTAATGCCTATAATAATTATTCAGGTTTGCTTAAATGTAAGTTATGTGTTCAAATCTCTGTAATAGAAGTTTATTGCAATAAAAGAAAAATCAACAAAAAATAATAACTAATATTTATTTTGAGAAGATTATTGTTGCAAAAAAGTGTTTTGAGATAATTGGCTCAAAAACCTATTTTTGAAAAAGTTGTTCGAAACTCATAGTGGTCCCGGGAAAACCAGGTATGCAAGGTTGTAGCCCTAAGTGTCATTTATCATACTCTATCTTTGGATTTTTGGCACAGGTCATGCAGTGGACTTTAGAGACCAAAAAGTGTTTTGAGTGAATTGGCCCAAAAACCTATTTTTGAAAAAATTGTTCGAAACTCATAGTGGTCCCCGGAAAACCAGGTATGCCAGGTTGTAGCCCTAAATGTCCTCTATCATACCACATCTTTGGATTTTTGGCACAAGTCATACAGAGGACTTGAGAAAGCTGTGAAATACTCTTCTTTAATATATAAATTTGATTAATTTTAATATTTTTTATATATAATTTCATATATATTATATAGTACATAAATATTTACTTGAAATAAAAAATATAATTTTTTTAAAATAGTTTTTAAGATATCTGAACTAAAAAGTTTGTTAAAAATGAAAAAGGTGGTTATCTCTTGAGTCCATGAAAATACAAATTGACTTGGCAGTAGTGTCTTTTGAGTTAAAAATTCTCATTTTTTTCTGCACAACTTCTGCAAAAGCGAGTAAGAGCAGCTTTGCAGAAAAGTGCGTTTTTTTCGAAAAAGTTTGTCAAAAAAATTTATTAACCTCACTGGGATAAGAAATACTTAAAACATACACAATAATTACATGATTTTACCAAGATGGCAACATTGCTATTACGTATTTAGAAAATGTGAACAATGAATAATCTCTTTGGGTTAACGAAGTAAAACAAAATATTCTCATTCATGTTATGAATAAAGCAATAGTTAGTTTGATGTTCTGATTTTTATTCAAAATAGGGTTTTGGTGAATAAACATATGAATATGTTCACTGATGAACACGTTCCTGCTACTCTCTAACATTTAAATGTTATCCGTACTATCCATTATATTCTTAGTATAAAATCCTCCTTCTGAAACTTCATGAGACTTTATAAACATTGGTTTTGTTATATAAGCCAATTTAAAAATTCTGTAGACCTCACATCGTAGTAGAATTGTACACGAATAACCGTTGGCAATTTAAATCTCATATTCCGAATTAAAACCGAGATAGTAATGTTCTCAGAATCGATCCAACATTTACGATTTCTGAGAAGGTCTTTTTCCAAAATGTCATCTGAAGGAATGTTAAAGTCGTGGCTAATTACGCAAAAAATTTGGGGAACTAAAAAATTTGATATAATTAGCCGTGTGTTAATTGTTTCTAAGGAAGATACTGTATTTTTTGTTATACCAGTTATTCAAATTTCTCCTTTTATATAAACGAACGCAATCTAAAGGTCCAAACATAATATACACTTGCTTACTTAAGCTACTGTCAAGAACTCAACGAAAAGTCTGTCAAATACTTAATCAACTTTTTGTTGGCTATAATGTACTTTTTGAATAGCTGTGTTAATGAGAACATAAAGATTGCTATCTAAAAGTTGAGTTGAATGTGTAAGTAGCATAATTAGTATCTGGTTGAATTTCTTTTTTATTAAAAATATAAAAATTTTAATATTTGTGTAAAAATTTTAGTATTATCAGAAAAAATAATACAGTTTAAATAAAAATTAAAATATCTGCGTACACCCGCTTTGCATGTTCAATCGACGCTATTTCAGTGACAAATAAAAGCAAGAGCATCTACTGCACAACATGTTTCTTTTGATATTGTTTTGCATATAACACAAACCGAAGTTTACTTATGTACAATGCGATCAGTTTTGCTCAAAACGTAAGCAAATGAAACTGAACGAAACTTGACGAAAAGTTTGTTAAGTACATTATATTTATACTTTTATATTTGATTGTATATTCGCACAGTCGTTAAATCTATCCTACGCATATTATGTTTGGACCTTAACCAAAACCATTTGTTGATGGATCTCTACGTTTAAAAGACTTACCGAACTTTTGCGATTATATGTTAGTAGTATGTTTATGGGGATTCAGGACCACATTGGCTAAAAACTCCTGCCCACAATTTACTTTAGAAGGAGGAAGAGTTAGATATATAGAATGATTGGTTTCAATACAAATGGTGTTTATGTATTGTTACGTTTTTACCTTTTTAAAAATGTGTATTTATGAGTTCGTGGATTGTAGTTAAAATCAAATAAATCTTGTGTTTAGTTTTTAATTTTACAAGCAACAACAATTTCTGTTCTTAATTACAACTTTTTAAACTACAATTACTCTACAGATCTTTCTACTTAAAGATCTTCCAACCCATTCGTAGTTACAACTTAGGTTCGATCACAACCTCTTCAACCAGAGTTTAACCACCCTAAACTCTGTTAACACTGAATTCAAACCAATAACACGTTCGCTGAGTTTACACCAAATAAACTGTACTCGCTGAGTTTAGAACGCATAAACTGATTGTTGTTCGCATCGGTATGCTTTTTATATGGCATAGTATACAACACTTCGAAAGCTCTCGAACCTCTCGATATTTCAGGTAAATTCCATTTGTTTATTTTACTTTCTATTTAGTTCTTATGTAGCCATGTGAATGTAAACATCTTCTTCTTTCAGCTCTTAGCATTTTTTGTTGCTTGTTATTGTCTGTTACTTGCTTTTTTTGCTGTTAGTTTTTGTTGTTTCCGCTCTATTTTTATTTACACTATTTCTGCTAATGTTTGTGTTTGTCGATTTGGTTATTTGTAAAAAGCACGTTTAGTTGTTCTAGCAGCTTTTGTTTATTTATTTTAGCGATGTAATAAACGCCGGGGTGCCCAACCTGATTTTCGTATCAGTATTTCTTTTTGTAGCTAAAGTAACTAAGAACAATGATTGGTGAGTTTATTTATTTAAAAACTTTGTGAACATAATTTATTATGTAGATAAAGAAAGTGGGGAGGGGTACGAACTAAAATGGACTCTGACATGTGAGTTTATTTATGTTTATATCTTTCATTTATAGAAAGAGAAATTCTGTTTGATGCTTATTTTCAGACACCAGATGTACTTACATATGTATGTATATGTATACTT
>JAKWBJ010000391.1:0-25000 GCA_023159175.1 Wohlfahrtia magnifica | reverse complement strand
TATGTATTGTATATAAAAATAAATTGTTCTATATATATTTTTTATTTATATGTTTATATCTTCAAAACGGTAATAGTAAGAATTTCGCAACTTGGTCCAAATAACTTTGTGGTCAATACAAATCATCAGAAAAAAGCGGGCGGAACTCGAAAAGTGTGAGTGGCACCTCCCATACAAAGTAAATATTGATATCATATGTCTCGAGAACGGTAAGAAAAACAGTTATTGAACTAAACGGTGTGATAGGCAATACAAATCATCAGTTGAAAAATGGGCGAAATTGGATAAGCGGGTATGGTACCTCCCATACAATGTAAATGTTAATTTTTGTATATCCTGATTTTTTTATATTCTGAATTTGGTCTAAATGGCTCGATAATTAATACAAATCATCAGTCAAAAAGTAAAATTGTAAAAAAGAATTGCATAGGTGGGTATGGCATATCCCATATTAACTTTTAATTTTTGTATATTTGAGAACAGTAATAGTATATGTTTCTAAATTTGGCTTAAACAACTCCTTGGCCAGGACACATCATCAGTCAATAACTGAACGAGATTAAATAAGTGGCAGCTATAAATGTATTCTTATCTATATTTATAAAAATAAATTGTCCTGAGAAATACATTCTATAGGTATGCAATATGAACTTCTTAACTTCTTGAAGCCCTCCAGCAACGCGGGAAGGGTTACTCTAATTTGTTTGTATATACATATGTATCCAACATCACTTTTTCTATACAAAACTGGAATTATGACTATGCTACAGTGGGTAAATAATGCTGTCAGTATGCATGCTGGATCATGTTAGCAGAAAGTAGTTCTGTTTAAATATTTTTTTTGCATGATTGATTTTCCTAATTGATCTTTAATTTATATCGTCTGTGATCTTGTGATTTTTTAGAGACGAAAAAAATGTCAAATTGTGTGTGGATTTGTTTTGTTATTTTATTTTTTGACTACAGTTAAAGTTATGTTAGATTTTTTTTAGAAATAACACGTACGTACATGCGGTTTTTAGCACTGTTTTTAGTGCTTTTTAAAATTTTCGACTTGTAGCATCGATTTGTAATGTCGTCCCATATACTTCTATAGTACATAAAGTCAGTTGCTTTACGTGCGTACCTGCCCTAGGACTTTACCTCACGGTGCCAAAGCACGAGTGAATACAATGCGCCTACCAACGCCCCGACCTATGATTAAAATCACCAGTAAGTACCAATCCGAAGCCATGTTATTTGGACATGACCTCCACCTTGGTGAGGTGTCGGAGTTTATCTAAACTCCTACCGGAGGGTGGGTCACGGCACCCGGTTAAGAATGTAACTCCACACTGAGCCAGCAAAGCTCTCACAGCGATTTGGGTCTAAACCACAACCACCACGTTACTCCCGCAAGGGGTCATCACCGTAGTTGGGCAGGGATTACGGTCACTGGGGCTCCCGATACCCATGATGCCACATTTAAGCCTCAGGTCAGGCGTCGTAGCATAAATACGACTACCAGTGTAAGTTCCAAACGACTCCGGACTGGTGGCCATGATGAAAAACAACAAACATAAAACACTAACAACACAACAATAAACGGAGCGAACTCTAAGTAACATCGTGCGTCACGGGCACAATACACAAGAACAAAAACACAACCAGTCGAGGATAGACCAGTACACAACACCACACCATGGTCGACAGCCACGAACTAGAAAGTCTGGCCAGAAGACCGCTAAGGTGGCGGTGCGGGTTCCACCTCCGCTAACAGTGCTGTCCTTCTACGCATAAATACTTCCAGAGCAAAAGCGCCCTACCTCCAATACGTACGATCGTTTAACAAGCCCCCACCGAAATCCCACACCCCCCAGTATGAGTTTTACCAATACTATCTAAATTCCTAACATTATTATAGTCCGGGCAAGTAATCAGTACATGTCTCCAGTCCTCAATCCCCAGCCCACAACGGTAGTCCGCAGATTCAGTCCGGCCAATTCGATGCAAAAATATATTGAAAGAGACGTGTCACGTCAGTATAAACCCCAGGCTCAAGCCGATGCCAAATTCTGGGTGTTCCTGTACGATCGTAACGTCCGGAATAAATTCAAATGTCATCATTCCCTTTTCGCTGTTTCTCCATCTTGTCTGCCACCTATCTAGGAGGTACTTCTGCAAAAGGGCCTTATACCCATCTCTCCAATTCTCAAGTTCTGAAGTAGAAAGCCAATCGTTCGTTTCAAGTGGCAGTAACCTCTTGATTCTGAAAGCAATACTTCGCCGTACTACCTCTAAGTCAAGCGGTGGTACACCAAAAAAGTCTTGTAAATCGTCGGTAGAAACTGTTCTGACACGTGAGAATCTTGCGCTCTACAACAATAGACATGACCGTCTTATAGTGATTTCCATCCATGTTGATCGTCATTGATCATCAAATCGATCACTACTGATCGATCGTAATATCGATCCGTAGTGATCGCTATTGATCATCATATCTGTCCATACTGATCGACAATGATCATCATATCTGTTCATAATGATCGCTACTGATATTCATATCGATCTATACCAGTTGAGTTCAGAACTATTATATTCGAAAAATCTTACTACGCGTTTCTCTCTATATAAAATCAAAGGTATAAATAACTAAACAATATTCATTCTAATACTGACTGTTAAGAAAGTATGTTCAATTAAATAAAAGTAAAAATGGCTTAATTAGCGTGTGATTTTTGTGAAAAAGTGTTCACTGTAAATAATAACTTAAGGCGGCATGTGGGATTGCATCACCATGATCGTTTATCGGTGTATAAACCATGGGATATGAGTTTTACTGATCGTAAAGAGTATCCAAAGTACTGGGTGCGTGTCGATCACCTTAAAAAGTTGGAAAATATAAGTGTTTATTGCAGTGAATGCAAAGAACGCATTTTGAAAATATTATGGCAATCTCACTTGCGTACAAATTAGCATAAACAAAATCGTTCTATATGTATAAATGATAATTATCATCGTATTTTCTCGGCTTTCGTAAATCGGATTGATACTTTTGTATTTAAGAATAATAACCAAAGCGATTTAATCCCAGAAAACCTTTGGGTTCTGTAAGGCGCAAAGTTTTTGGTGCTTTACAAAATATGTTGCAAAAACATAGTAGCATTAAATATAACTTTGAACTCTTTTGCGGTTATGTTTTGGTAAAAGAAGAAGATGAATTAAGTTCTGCCACAAGAATGACTCATCAAAAAAAAAAAAAAAAAAAAAATGAATATTCTGCTTGAATCATCAACAGCATATGATATTTCTAATTATTTTGTAAAACTTTGTGAAATGCTCTTGAATAAATATGAGTTAGTTTCAAGAGCGCGATAGTGGAATATATATAATTATTGAATATAGGTGCATTAACGGATTATTACTGCAATCAATAAAAAAAGGAAGCATTCATTAACGTTCACAACAGTGATGAGTACTGCTTTCAGTGGACTATAATTTCAGCATGGTCCCAATTGTTCATGCCAATCATTCTCAACATTAAAGACATAAAGAATGCTGTAATAGTCCTGGAAAATAACATTGAAGTTATTTTCAAATACTTAACTTTTCCACTCTCCGTAAATAGTGTAAAGGATTTTGAAGCAAATAATCCTGAAATAAGTGTAAATGTTTTCGGATTAGAAAACGATATTATTGTTGGTCCATACTACTTTACACAAGAAGAAAAAACACTACACATCAATTGGAGAATGGAGAACGATATCATTGTGTATGAATTAAAAATATCTCAAGGTTAATTAATTTATATTGATAAAAATATCAAATTTTAGACTACTTAAAAGACACACAACAAAACATTACAGAATGTTGCATATATGTAACACATGCCTAATTCATTTTGATAACGGGTCAGCTTTGGAACAACATAAGAAGAAATTTAATAAAATGGTAACCAAGATGCCTAGTGTAGATAAAAGTAAGCTTAGGCCCCTATTACGAGTTGCACTCGATCTTCGATATTCGTTGGCTATCGAATATCGACTATCGATTATCAAATTGGTATTATGAGCTGGCAATTCTGTCGAATATTTCTATGAGCATCGATTTATTTATCTTACAGTTGTTAGCTTTCGACGCTGATGTTTTGTGTGTGAAAATTATTAAAGTGTGTATTTTTAAATTGTGAACAATATATTTAAATCAATAAAAATATTAAATTTGTCTTTTACCATTTTTTTTTTTATTTAAAGAAACTGAACTTCATTTTAAATTTATTTTTATACAAGAATAAGATCGTAAGTACCAGGCAACAGTTACATTGTACCCTGCTGCAGTTGCTCATCTGTAGTGGATAACAAATACATAAAAGCTTCCTTGCAAAGTCGGAAGTTATCTATAAAACTTATATAAACACCACTTGAATGGAGTACACTTACGCCGTTGAATTCATTTCCAAAGGATTAGAGGCATCCCTTATTTGTTTTCGGTATCTAGCTAGTTCCACTAAGTTATCATCCTCATCAGAGGATTCATCAAACCACAGCTCCGTTGAAGTAGTCATATTTTTTTTATTTTTCAACAAGGATGCAAATGAAACGTATTTAAGCGTAATTTGAATAAAACTTTTCTGTTGTCATTATTATTATCTGTTCACAATAGGTAAAATTCACAATAACACTTTTTTCTGTTGAATGCGTGTCATAATACCAAACAACAATTCTTTCGATAACACTTTCGTTGGCTATCGAATGTCGAAAGCAACTCATAATAGGGGCCTTAGTTTTAAGAATTCTCAGAAGCAAAGGGATGCACCTTTTGTTGCATATGCTGATTTTGAGTGCATACTGAAATCAGTTAGTATTCAAAATTCAAATAATATTAAATCAATACAAAAACACATTCCTTTTGTTTATAGTTATTATATTAAATGTCATTATGATTCTAGTTTAGATATTTTTAGAATTTATAGTGGCATTGACGCCCACAATTATTTTTTAAAACATTAATTGAAGACATAATTTGAATAAATAAATAAATAATTAATTAATTAAGCCAATGAATTCCTTAAGCCTTTTTGAACAGGTAAACCACAATGAAAGCAATGTATGTCACATTTGTAAAAAATTTTATCTTTTGAAGATAAGGTAGCTGACCATTGCAATTTAACTGGTTTGTATAAAGGGTCTGCTCATAATAAAAGCAATTTAGAATATCAAAATGCAAATTTCATTCCTATATTTTTTCATAACCTTTCACAAACATACAGTCAAGGAAAAAGGCTACATACACTCTTTGTTTTAGGTGTTTTAGAGAATTCGTGAAGAAAATTAAAAAAATTTTTATATTAATATTTAAGGCATTAATAAATAAGTTTACTTATAAAATAAAAAAGTAATTCATTTACATAATAAAAACAACAATAACAAAAATATTAAAAATTTATATGGGAAAAGCCTATATTCAGCTTACAAAAAAGTAATTATTATTTAAAAACTGTATCTATAAAAAATAAAAATTTTACTTTTAATATTTGGTTGATCCACCTTGGGCATGAATAACCGCTTGAAGATGACGGTGCATTAATGTCACCACATTCTCTGCAATAGAAGGTGTTAGTTTGGCCCATGCACGAATAAGGGCAGTTTTTAATGTTTCACGGTTATAATTATATACTTTCTAATGATCGACTGTGCAGCAGCACTACTGAAGTCTGTTGTCTTAGCAATTTCTTCATATGATTTGTTTACTTTTTGCAGATTTACTACCATATTTCAAACTGAAATATTTCCTATTTGTCATCTTCGAGGATAAAAAAAATCAAATAACTACTTTAATTATCGCTTTGTCCACTTCAACAATTTTAATGCTTGTAAATTTGAATAACTCAACAAAATTAACTATAATTTCGGTTTATATCTTTTTAAGTTTCTATTTGATATTAGTAATGGCCCGTTATACGTCGATTTTTTCTTGCTAGTTTGTATGTTTTTCCCTAATAACTTCTAAGTTATATTTCTATCATATTATTTTTTTCTTCAGATAATATTTATTATAAATACCTTAAACCTTGGTATAACATCTCTATCAAAGTTCGCCACTAATTCTCTAAAACTTCAAAATCGTATGGTGTATGTGCACTTTTTGCCTTGACTGTATATGTTACTTGCTTATGAGACAATTATCATCTATTGAAGGCAACATAAATATTATTCTTTTAAATAAAAAATTGTATGCATCTATATCTAAAAGAATTAAGGTTATTTAGATAGATACAATTGAATTGCCTTTTCTAGATTTATTTTTTGTTTATGCCATCGAGTTTAGAAAAGCTAGCAGGTTATTTGTTCAATATTAATTTGAAGGTGGTCAAATCAATGTATTCAAATGATAATGAATTCGATTTAATGAAACGTAAAGGCTAGTGAAATGAGCAGGGTTAAAACTGGACACAACAAACCCTTTTACATTGGGTTTGCAGTTTTAGAAATATCAAAATGGAAAATGTATAATTTCCGTTATGATTATATGAAGCCAAATTAACAAATTAGCCTTAATTATATGGATACAGATTCCTTTACTTATGATATTAAAACAGATAATCTATACGGCGATATAAGAAACGATATAAGCACAAATTTCGGTACATGTGCGTATCCGACAGATAATATTTACAATTTCCGCTCCTTAATAAAAAAAGTTTTAGGAATGATGAAAGATGAATGTAATGGTAAAGTTATCAGGGAATTTAAAAATGCATTTAATTAAAATTGAAAGAGTAGATAGTGAAATTAAAAACTTAAAGGTGTGAAACAATGTGTGACTAATAAATTAACTATAAATGGTTTTAGAAAATGTTTATTATATAAAATATTATAATATGATTCAATGTATAGGGTGGGTCATTTAAAAGTTTAAATTTAAAAATGCAATAAAACAAAAACGGTTAGAAATTTTGCCAATTTATTTATTTATTTTTTTGTTGTGAAGTACAATTGTTCCAGTTAGAAATTAAATACTATTTTATTCATATGGCTGTAGCGGCTGGCCTCACAGTACCCCATTCGATCGGACCAATTTTTGAGAACTCTTTCAAATGTCGTATGTCGGCAATGGCATCACGAATGTTTGCCTTTAAATGCTCAATTGTCTATAGTTCGTCAGTATATCACTTGTCTCTAATGGCGCCCACAAAAAGTAGTCCAACGGTATCAAATAGCAGCTTCTTGGCGACCAACTGAAATTATCATTTCGGCTAATCAAACGGCCTCCAAACGCTTGACGCAATAAATCGATTGTGGCATGAGATGTGTGGTAAGTTTTACCATTCTGTTGAAACCAAACATCGTTCATATCAATACCATGATGGGCTGTCTCAGTTGCGCTGTCCTTATTTTCAAAGAAATATGGGCCAGTGATTCCTCCGCTTCACAAGCCGCACCAAACAGTTACTCGCATTGGCTTCTGTAAGACCACGCTTGGGTTTTTGAGCCCCAAACACGCCATTTTGCTTATTAATGTACCCACTAAGATGAAAATGAGTTATTTTTGTTTGGAAATAAATTTCCAATAATTCCCAACGTTGCTCAAGAGGTAAGCGATTCAATTCGTTCAGTGCAGATAATATACTGAATTTTATGACAGAATAGAATGACATACATAAATATTGCCAGATTCTAAATAACCGTTGGTTCAAATTTAAACCGATAGATGTCCCACCCGATATATACTTAAGGCAAAGATTCATCAAATTTATACCCAACATATTAGTAAGTTAACTTTAAGCTATTTAGATGACAAAAGATATACTAATAATAGAAAATGGTGTAAATACATACACATGAGTCGGGGCATATTAAAATAAATTCGCACTCACCATCAACACCAGGAGATTTAAATGGATACTTTATGGAAGAGGATGATGAAATCTTCCTTAATGTAAATGTAGATAAGATATAAGAAAAATATAATAAGAATAAAATAACTGTAAAATATATGTATTTAGTAGTTCATAAGACATAAATTAAATAAGTGTAATATGAAAAAAATAAATATTTTTGTTAATTAATGCTAAAATATAATGGTTTCCTAATTCTCTTAATTTATATCAGTGGTCTTCTGTCATATTTGCCAGGTAACGAAGTTTTTCGGCTATTTATTTATTCTCTTCGCGAATATTTCAGCCAGGATTACTAAAAGAAAAAGAAATTCTACCAAAAATTTTTTTGAAATGTACCAAAATCAAATGCATTTATATTCTTTATTACATAGTCTTTCAATTTATATTACATACTGTATTGATATTGCCTATATAATTCCTAGAAAACTATTTTTTATTTTATTTTCCTACCAAAAACTTAAAGAATAACAATAAATTAACAATGCTGCAAAACGTTTTATAAAAAAAATCATATGCTTTGTTTACAGTATTCCAAACAGCAACCATAATTATAAAAAAAAACCTGTGTGTGAGACACAATTTGTAATCAGTCATCATAATCATTATTGTTATTGAACAAATGCTCTACTACAATTATTGGAGTACGCAGCGTTGTCAACTTTTAAATTTCAAAAAGCACTAAAACGAGTAATTTTTCAAAAATGCACTAAATTTAAAGTTGTTTTAGTTTTATTTATGTTTAATGTTTTAATATATAGATGTTTTTATTGCATTTTAATAAAAGTTTGATAAATACAAGCTTTTTACATATTCGGTAATCTTTCATAATAATTCAAACATAACAATAACTAAATCAATATATATTTGTTTAATTTGACCTAGTGAAATTATGTACATTGTCGTGCAAAACAAAAGCAACAAACCCTATAAAAACTTAAAATGTCATTTACAATTATATGCACTCAGATTTACACTAAGAAATATATTACTTTGTCTCAATATTTATTTATTTATTTATTTTTATTCAGCAAAAACAATCGTAGTCTTCAAATAAAGGTGTGCAAAACAAAAGCAACAAATTAATATAACGTAGATTAAACTTTTTTTAAAAACTCTGCCATGTCTGCGCGCCTTGTAATCAATAATGTTATCAAGTACGGACTTCGAGATACGTTTACATTCACTAGATTTAGTGAAACTCTAGATTTACAAAGAGTTCGTTTCGATTTTTTATTGTGTTCCTAAGATGTTCCTCTTCATTACTCCAAAGAAATCTAAGTCAAGTGATTGTGCCCGCCAATCAAGGACTTAAACCCTATTCTCTTCAATGACTCCCTCGCGTGTTTCGGGCCATTATCGCGTTGAAACAACCATTGAAGTGGCAAATTACACTCAGCCATGCAACCATTTTCGTTTCTAGGATGTTTTTGCGCAATAAATCGATCCATTATGGCATAAATATTTAAAAAAATTTATTTATCCTACTCCATTTGCTGAAAAGCAAGTTCGAACCATAACGTTGCCTCTACCATGCTTAAAATTATTTTATAAGTGTATGGATCCAGCCTACTACTACGCATACTTCTACAGTACTTCTCACTGTACTCTTTTCTAAATTGGAATTTGATTCCTCACAGAATAGATTTCTACTTCTGTACGATTCTGTATATATTTGACACTAAAATGGAGGTTATATCCAACGCCGGATACTTTTAGACTTATTACTTGTATTGATAATAATGTCCCTCAGACCAAATTCAAAAACTTCCACTATTACCATCCTATTTTTAAGTTTGAAAAATGCACAAACTTGCATATTGATACGTAACGACTAAGTAGAGCTGACCACTGAGTGTCGATCACTAATTAATATAGTTTTTACACATTTCGAAAAAGACTTCTGACTCTGAAAAGTCCTAGGATAATCATCGACACTGCTAATGCGCTACACACAATTAATGTACTGTTACGCTTTTACCTCTTTAAAAACGTGTATTTATGACTTCGTAGATTGTATTTAAAATAAAATAAATCTTGTGTTTAGTTTTTAATTAAAATCCTTTATTCAACATGCAATAACAATTTACTATTCTTGTAAACAACCACAATTACTCGACAGATCTTTTTACCTAAAGATCTTCCAACCCGATCGTAGTTACAGTTTAGGTTCGATCACAACTTAAATTCTCTTGGAAAAGAGATTAACCACTCTAAACTTTCTTTATGATGACTTCAAACCAACAAGACTCGTTCGCTGAGTTAACTTTACTTAAGCTGATTGTTGTTCGCATCGATGTGCTTTTTATATGGCAGCTTTGGGGACACTCCTTTCTTCCGCTGTGGATTGTATAGTAGTATCAGTTGTCCCTCATGTCAACCTACCACGAGCCCTTTCCAGTCGTGTATGTATCATTTCATTAAAATCTGGGATTTTCACTTTTCTTGGCTTTACCGACTGGTGCTCTCGATTTGTGTTGCTGCAGATGATTCTGACTTGTTCTGACTGCATTTTTAGCCGCAATACATTCAGTGCACTTTGCTATTCACCCTGCGGCAGCTTGCTTATATCCAACCCAATAGTAACGCTGTTTTAATTTTTAAACTCTCCTCGTCACGCCAAGATGCCCTCCGCTTTGTTCTTTATGAGACTGATTTAAAATTTCATTCAGTTTTGAAGAAGGAACGACTATTAGATTGGAAGTTGTATAGCCGTTTGGGAGTGTGCAAACGGTATAAGCACCCGTCTATCAGCTTTAAACTATTCCATTGAGTCCAATAAGCCTTTATTAGAGGGCTATCTGCTAATATCTCTTTACTAGTAAGCTGTTTGTCTCTTTCTTTAGCCGCTATTATCCTTGCCAGTACTGGGTCTTTTCCCTGAACTATTGACCAATCCTCGTTAACCTCAATACGTAGTTGTCTGATGTTGATAATGGTCTCTTTGGCCTTATCACCTGCTTTATCAGCGGCTATCTCACATTCGTCTTTACTCTTTTCACTCTCGTAACAGTTGTGGAACTTCCTTTTTGCCATTTGCTCTTTTTCGGCCAAAAGTCGCTCTACCACCTCTTTGATAGCTGCAATGAAATCTTCTTTGGTATTTACGGTTTTCATGCCATACACTTTATGTACCTTGGATATCTCTCGAACGGTTTCCTGTGCCAGTGCAAACACCACGATCTCCGCAAAGGTTGCCTTGTGAGCAGCACACACCGCATAATTAATATCCGGGTCTCTTATACCATTAATGAATTCTTTGGTCTTAATTTGCTCTACTAGTGGAGTTTGGCACCTTGAACACATAAGGCATGCGGTACAAATCGCGTTTTTGCTCGTCGCCAAATAACGCTGTAGCGTTACCATTAAGTCATTGTAGTTGTTTATGAAGCTGGCTGGCATGGTTTCTAAAATTTCGGCTGCAGCACCTTATTTATTATTTATAAACAGCACAAATAGTTGTTCTTGCAGCTTTTGTTTATTTATTTTAGCGATGTAATAAGCGCAAGGGTGCCCAACCTTATTTTCGTGACAGTATAATCCCTGTTATGCTGACGATAGGCAAACCAGTGTCAAGTTTCCACTCAGCGTTGCCTTCGAATGTGTTTTACAAAGACTCCAAGGATCAAAAGAATCGAAAACCTGAAACAAGGCTGGAAGTCCTTGAGAATAAATAAAGCAATAAGCATTTGTAATTCGTTTGAACAGACTAATTTTTTTACTGTGTTGTTAATTTTTTGTAAAAGTTTTTATTGCAATTTAAAATAATGACTTGGTATATTGGATTTTTACCACAATAATAATAAAAATCTTATTCGTAAAATATTTTTTACCTACCAGTGCCATTAAAAATAAGCCATTTGCTTTTGCCTTTATCAGTTATTTTACGTTCACTGTATTTGGCTTTTATTTTAATGCTTATAATGTAAAATTTATATTCTAAGTATTTTTTTATAGCTTTTTGGAAATAAAACAAAAAAATTTCCAATAATTTTGCAAGAAAAAATTTGTTCGCTAATTTTGGTCAAAATTATGTAACTGCATTTATTGAATAAAATCAGCAATAGCCAACAGATTTTCATGATTTATACCTCGTTTTATTCTCAACATTTTGAGCTTTAATTTAAGTGGTACCTAACATGTAAAATTCTCATTCTGAATAAATTGTTATGACTTTTTGAAAAAAAATTACTCTAATTTTGGGCGAAATTTTTTTTTTCGCAACTTAGTTACAAATAACTCCGAAACTGTTGAAAATACAAAAAAGTTTTTATTGAGTTGATTTATAGGAAACTATGGTTCCATTAAAATCGGTCAAGTCGTTTTCAAGTTACGATGAAATATATTGACATAACTACCATATTTAGGGCGAAATATTTGCCACGCCCACAAACAAAATTGAGCCCGATGAAAAAAAAAACTGAAAACGGATTTGAATTCAGCGCGTCAAAATCATTATATTCCATGTAGTTTTATTTAAAGGCTTTTTTTGCTGTAGACCAGTGTTATTGGTGCATTACGAAAATCGTGTGATCCTACCTTTAGACAGAGCAAGGCCACATACACACAGATACACGCAAGCCCACATAAAAAACACATACAGAGTGGGCATTCTGGATCATGATCCAGCATGCATACTGGCAGCATTATATATCGACTTTAGCATAGTCATAATCCCAGTTTTGTATGGAAAAAGTGATGTTGGATACATAAGTATTTATAAGCAAACTAGAGTAACGCTTCCGCGTTGCTGGGTGGCTTTGCATGCACATCTATAAAATGTATTTCTCACGACAACTTATTTTTATATACTACCTTGATCAAAAATTTGTCGGAATTAAATCCCGTGTGGCGGTCTCATCGTTACGATTTGAGTTTTTTTGTTAGCGTCATAGATTGACATTTGCAAAAGCTACGTAGCCAAGAGTACATCTATCACTATGTGTGGTGGCCAAGAAGTTGTTTAAGTCAAATTTAGAAACTTTTACGATTACAGTTCTCTAGATATGCAAAAATTAATAGTTAATATGTATGGGAGATGCCACACCCACCTATACAATTCGTTCCACTTTTTGACTAATGATTTGTATTAATTACCGAGCCATTTAGACCAAATTAAAAAACTTTCACTTTAAATGTTCTCAGGATATATAGAAATCAACATTTATTTACATTGTGTGGGAGCTCCATGCCCGCTTATCCAATTTCGCACATTTTTCAACTGATGATTTGTATTGACTACAAAATCGCTTAGACGAAGTTCAGTACCTGATATTCTAACCGTTCTCGAGATATATAAAAATCAATATTTACTTTGTATGGGACGTGTCACTCCCAATTTTTGAATTCCGTCCAATTTTTTACTGATGATTTGTATTGACCACAAAGTTATTTGGACCAAGTTTAGAAATTCTAACTATTACCGTTTTGAAGATATAAATATATAAATCTACACATGCATAATTCCATTTTTTTAAATTATGGTTTGTATCGACTGCCGAATTATTTACACTAAATTTTAAAACTTTAACTCTAACCATTCTCAAGATATAGAAAAATCTTTATTTAATTTGTATGAGATATGTCACACCCACTTATTCAATTTCGCCCGTATTTAGACTGACGATGTATATTAACTACTAAGTTATTTAGACTAAATTCAGAACCTTCCACTATTACCGTTCCAAAGATATACAAAAATCAATATATACTTTGTATGGGAGGTGCCATGGTGAAGTTGTTTGTCCGGCTGATAGCTTTTTTTTTGTTCACCATGGTTCACATAATGCCAAAACATTTTCTTGCACAGCAGAGACTTACTAAAGAGAACGATCCAAGGATATCGTTAAACTATATCTTATTGCAAAAAACATGCTTCAAAACGCAATTAAAATAATATATGTATTTAAAAATATGTCTAAATATTTAATGTTCATAATTGAAAAACATTCAAAAAACTAAATGTTTGAAAGTTCAAATTTTCAACAAAATAAAGTATTTCTAATTTACAAGTATAATCTGTATATAATTTTTGTTTACGTTTTTTTTTATATGAAAATTTTTTGACATCTACCATCCAATGTACAAAAAATATTGCCTGTTGCTTTTGTAAAAAAATTAGTTGTTGTACAGACAACTTCACCTTATCTAATTTCACCATGGGAGATGCTACTCCCACTTATCCAATAGCCCAATTTTTGACTAATGGTTTGTATTGACCACAAAGTTATTTGAGCCAAATTTATAGAATCTTACTATTACCATTTGAAAGATATAGACATTTAAATACAAATTTTGTATGGGAGTTTCACCGCCCAGTTGAGCAATAGTGAAGCCACACACCAAATGAAAGCTTTCTGTATATGTTTTTTATATACACAGTTTTAAAAATATTTTCTAACACAAAGTTTAAATGCTGTAACAAATTTCTTTTTCAAGTATATAAAACGTATGCAATGCAAAGGGGTTCACTCTAGCGTCAATAACTCGCGAACCAATAGACCTACAAAATTGAATTTACTTTTCGTTTAAGGCCTTACAAAATATTTTGCATTTTATAGTCCTCTTTTACATATATAGATGTATATAGATTACTAGCAACACTGTATAACGAAAACAAAGACATCAAGTTGAAAATCAAAAGAGCAAAAAAATAAAGTATAAAATTAAATAAAAATGATGAACCTTGTCAAATACATAAGTACACATTTACATACGAGTATCTGAAAAAGTACAAGACAACATATACACACTCCCAAATAATCTTGTCCGATATTTCCTCCTTATAACATTACTTTAAAAAAACACACACCCAATCGTATAAAGCAAACCAGCATACAAACATGTTATATGTACATATGTAAAAACATACAAGGGATCAATGTCAGTGCAATCAAAATTGTGTGTATAAATTATATATTAACGAATTATAAACAGTTAACTCAATTGAAACATGCAATATCAAAACATTTGTGTGTTTAGTTATTAAACAAAGATTTCCTAAACAATTCAATAAAAATAGCCATGAAGTAATTTGTACATTAGTTATCTCTTTATATGCTCTTTAGTAGATATCTTAAATGCCTATACCATTTCAACAAATAAATAATTTGATTTGTCTTCTAGTAAAAAACTTTTAACTCCTCCACAGAAAAGTAAAATGGCATAATCCTACACAAACTCTGAAATATCACTTATAAAAACATATATTTAATCAACAAAAAAAGTCATCATTCCGCTTGACCTATGATCCGAAATAAAAATATTGCTATTCATATTTTGTTCCTTCTCAATTCACTTACATACATATATTATTATGCTTTTGCTTTTAGTCGTCACTGAAAAAGCGACGAATAAACACGCGTATCGGGTCTATGTTGTTATTTTTCTATTTTTGTTTTCTTGTTTCTTTTAAGAAACAATAACAGAATTTAGACAGAAAAAACTATTCTAAGTAAATTAATATTTATAGATGAAGTAAGCAGTGTTTTTGAACTGGGTTGAATTGAACAGAAGGGCAATGAAAGGAACATAGCTCTAAAGTTAGAACGTAGTATAATTTATGATAGCATAAAAAACATTTTACATAAAAATGTTTAAGAAACAGAAAACCCAGTCGTAAAAATTACAGATTTTAGCTGAGAAACAGCCTCGAAGGCACTACCCTTATTTTCAGGCAATTACATAGAATAAGATAGCTTCCTAATACCAGGATAACTCATCAACAAAACTCTTAAGAATGATGCAAAGATTGATTTCCTTCAATATCTGTACCATGCGAAACTTATCTCAGCAATTAGAACAGCAATTAGTAGCTACAAAATACCAGAAAATTTTGAAACGCTAAAGAGATTACTCAAGCAAAGACGGAAGTGTATGAAGACAATTCCCGAACTGCAATCAAAGTTAAGTTTTACTTACCAAGGAAAGCTATCAGTTAACACATATAAAGAAAAATTACAAAAATTTTATAATAACGTTCAATAAAAAATTAGCCCTCGAATCATTTAAATAAGGTATAAATGACAATTTAAAAAGAACAATATTTGGGGCTCGCCCAAAATCTATGCAAGAAGCAGTAGTACTTGCATTAGATATATAAAATGAACAAAAATCGAATAACAGCAATATAATGCATATACATACAAAGACGACAGCCAAATAATAATCACATCATAATCCTAGAAACTTTAACAATTATCCTAATAGGAACAATAACAACTTACAAACAACAATGCAAATTTTAAAAAGATTGAAGGTTGTGTCATACTTAATAAACAATTAAAAGAGGGAATATTTTTAAGTAATTCAATAGCACCATAAAACGGCATGACTGACATAAAAATTTTAAACATCACGAACGAAACTATTACACTAAAGGGTATTCAAGTCCAAATTGACCTGCTAAAGAACTATGACGTATTAAGTTACAATAACAGAAACAGCGACGAACGTTTTAAAAGATTGTTCGACAAATTACATTTAGCCCATATTCATAAATATGCATTTAGAAAACGAAAATTTAACTGTCAAGAATTTTTACAAACAGAAAATCACGACCTCAGACAATAGACCATGTACATAAAAAACTATAGACTTCCACATTCACACACCGACATAATTAATGAACAGGTACAGAAAATGCTGAACGGCGACATAATGTAATCATCAGTTAGCCCCTACAATGCTCTACTTCTTTTGGTACCTAAGAAAAATACTGAAGACAAGCGAAAATGGAGACTAGTAGTAGATTTGAGAAAACTTAACAGCCAAATAGTTAATGATATATTTCCACTAACAAGATTAGAGAACATTTTGGATCAATTAGGTAGAGCTAAATGGTTTTCAACTCTCGATATGACAAACTCATTTCACCAAATCAACCTAAACAAAGACTTCAGACCACTTACAGCTTTCTCAACACAGCAAGGACATTACCAATTAAAAAGACTCCCCTCTGGACTAAAAATTTCTTCTAACAGTTTTAAGAGAATGCTTACAATAGCTTTTTCAGGACTAGATTTAGAAGCTTTTCTCTACGTGGATGACATAATTGTCTGCGGATGCAATTTGAATCACCACAATCAAAATCTTGTTAAGGTTTTAAACAGACTTCAGCAGTACAATTTAAAATTGAAACCGAAGAAATGTTGTTTTTTGAAACCAGAAGTATTTTACTTAGGACATTTAATAACAAAAGACGGAGTAAAAACCGACCCAGCTAAATATGAAGTAATAAAAAATTACCCAGTACCCAAAAACACAGACGAAATTAGACACTTTGTTCCAATTTGCAATTATTACAGAAAATGTATACCCAATTTTGGTGACATTGCTAAAGACCTAAATGTATTGTTAAAAAAATCAGCAAAAATTACTTGGACAAATGAATGCCAATATGCTTTTGACACGTTAAAAGAAAAATTGTTAAATCTCCCAATTTTACAATATCTAAATTTCCAAAACCCATTCATTCTTACAACTGATGCTTCCAACTACGCACTGGGAGCAGTTCTATCTAAGAGTGAAATCAGCAAAGATTCACCTATTTCTTATCCAAGTAAATCACTCCAAGAACATGATTTAAATAAACCAGTAATTGAGAAGGAATTACTCGCAATTCACTGTGAAATAAACTTTTTCAGACCATATCTACACGGTCGAAAATTTATAGTAGTAACAGACCACACACCATTGATTTCCTTGTTCTCGCACAGAAATCTGGCATCAAAAATTACAAGGATTCGGCTAGATTTAAGCGATTATGACTTATGACAATAATATACAAGAAAGGAAAAATTAACACTAATGCAGACGCATTATCTAGAACAGAAATAAATTCAGATATATTGAAACAAATGATACCATCGGAAAGGGATGAAAAAGAAAAAAAGTTACTAATAACAACAAGGGCAATGAAAGATAAAATAAATGAAGAAAATAAAAATTATTAGGCAAATAATAATGACAAAACACGCGTAAATGAAAACAATTTGGAAAAATGCATCTCTCAGTAGCCTGACTAACTTCAAATGTGGAAATACATTCATTAATGTCAAAAATATGAAGAAATTTAAATCTTATGAAATTGAGAATATAGAAGATATCGATACAATAACTAAGATAACATTGTGCACTTGTGACGTAAAGATAATTCATCGAAACAAGATTCGAATATGAAGAAGTTATAACCCCAAAATATACATACATAGGTAAGTAATAATGTTAAATACATAGGACGAGACGATAATTTAACGAAACCAGTTTCGAATTTGAAGAAATCTCGTACCCAAATGAAAAAAGATAAACATATAAATGAAAGAATCAGCAATACTCAGCGAAACTAGATTTGATTCTGAGAAAACTGATATCTAAAATGATAAAATTTAAAGTGTACACAAAAGAAGAATTTAAAAAAGCATATGCAAAAATAGGAATAAATAATAAAAGTCTTCAACAAAAAATATTATTATACAACGCCCCGATGAAAATAACAGATGAAATTTTGAAATATAAATTAATAAACGAATTCCACAATACCACACACGCAGGTCACTTGAGAAAGACAATTATAAAACTTAAAAAACGCTACATATGGAAAAACATGAGTCAAATGGTTACCAAATTCGTCTCATATTGCGACAAGTGTTATAAAAACACACAAAACATATAAAGGAACCACTTATACAAACAGATACTCCAAACAATAGTTTTTAAATTATTCCAGTTGACACTGTAGGACCTCTTCGTATTTCAAATAGTTACCGCTATATTTTGACAATGCAGTGTGAACTGACAAAATTTGTTGTTGCATGCCCTATGTCGGCAAAAGATGCGTCTACAACAGCAAGACATTAGTTGAACAGTTTATCTTGAGGTACGGACAATTTAAAGAATTTAATTTGGATAGAGGGACAGAGCTTATGAACGAAATAATGCATAACATATGTTCATTACTACAGATCAAACAAATATTTTCAACCTCTTACCACCATGAAACTTTAGGATCAAGTGAAAGAAAACTCAGAGTTCTTAATGAGTTTTCGTTGACCACTGCTAATGATTACGAATGGAACAAATGAATTCCATATTTTACTTTTGCTTACAATACAGCACTACATGTGGATGCAGGTTACACGCCTTTTGAATTAGTGTAATTTAATTCTATTAACTTCAATTTTAAAAGTATGTATGTAATTATAAAAAAATTTAATTAAATAAAAAAAGAAATGAAAAGGTGTGTGGGTCAGAGATTGGCTCACAAGAAGGGCCATTGATGGTGCATATGAGAAAACATTTCAATAAATTAAAAAAATTAATTTACTAAAATATTTAGTTATTTAAATTGAAATATAATTACAAATTATATTTAATCCTCTAAAGTAAAAAAGATTTGTTCTCTAAAGAAATAAAAATTTACATACAAATAATTAAAAAATGTATATATTAAGAGATGACAATTATAAATACTGTACAAACACGTGTTTTTTCAGAAAGAAATCAATTAAAAAATAAAAATTGGTGAGTATTGTCTTCTTCAGTTCCCGCACAAAAATACAATAATTATTGGTGCATGATTGCCTATAAAGCTTTCGCACGATTGACGCACCAGTGTTGAATTTTATTGGGATAAATAAGAACAATAATCTTTTGAGTTGCCGTATGAAACAATTAATTGTGTTATCACACTATTGGCATATAAAATAGACCAATTATTGGTGCATTACGACAATCATGTGATCCTACCTTAAGTAATTATAAATTTAAAGGTAAAAGGGCTGATACAGTGGCAAATATATTTGTACAAACATTGTGTATGTATGCATGAAAAGTAAACAAAATAGCCACAAACATATGTTGCGTGTAAAATTCAAGAATATCAAAATGCTTTTGATATTTTTCAAAGGAATGAACACTGTCAGACTCAAATTGCTACGTTTTTACCTTTTACAGACGTTTATTTATCAGTTCGTAGATTGTAGTTAAAATAAATGCTTGTAACCTTTTCACAAACAATAACAATTTCTATTCTTAATTACTCCGTCTGTTTACAATTTTGTAACCAACAACAATTACTCGACAGATCTTTCTACTTAAAGATCTTCCTACTCGATCGTTGTTACAACTCAGATTCGACAACAACCTTTTACTCCTTATAAACTCTCTTCACACCAAGTTCAAACCGATAAACTCTCTTCAAGCTGAGTTTACAATACATAAACTTGCTCGCTGAGTTTACACCAAATAAGCTAATTGCTGTCCGCATTGATGTGCTTTTTATAAGGCTGAGTAAGCTATACCTCGAAAGCTCTCGAACCTCTCAATATTTCAGGTAGATTCTATTTCTTTCCTTTATTTTCTTTTTAGTTCTTAAGAAGCCATGTGAATGTAACATCTACTTCTTTTAGCTCTTGTTGTTTTGTTGCTGTTTATTATTGTGTTATTTGTTTTCTTGTTTGCCTTTTTGTTGTTGTTGCCCTTTTTTTATTTACAAAATTTCTGCTGCACGTATAGTTGTTTTTGCAACTTTTGTTTTATTATTTTTTAGCAATGTAAGAAACTCATGGGTGTTCGACCTGATTTTTGTAACAATATATATTTATTTTTCTGAAGCAATATAAGCTATTAAATGAAATAAGCTCTGAATATTAAAACCAAAATAATATTACTATCAGAGTCGAAGGCCTTAATTACTCACACTCTAATTGCCTTCTGAAATGATATGTATTTTTATTTTTTAATGGTTCTTTTTTCATACATTAATACATGTTGTTTTGTTTTTTATATTTATACACATTTATTGTATGGTCTCTATTATATTGTCGCGTGGACCATTAATTTCATAGCCTGTTAACAAGTATATCGACGGTTAGAAGAGCAAAAGTACCTTTAATAAAATTATAAACAGAATCTGCGCATTACAAATGTATGTGCAGGTAGAAATGCATCAAAATTATGAACTGAATGAATTTTGAAAGAAATTATTTAAAAGATACCTGCAATAAAATTTTATAGCTTATTAGGTCACTGACAACATACATGCTCTTTTTATCAGCATTACTATTTGTTTTTCTTCAAAACTGTTCAATGAAAACTGTTTATAAATGCATATTTTCTGCTAGCGGTAAATCATTTTCTCCATCTTTAAAACCACTTAAAAGTAAAATTTTATTGTCAAGTTTTATATAGTCTTTCACCGATTCAAACATTTGTTTGCAAGCAAACGCACACAAACACCATGTTTTCAAACGTATGTTTGCAAAATGATAAATTTGCTTAAGGGTGGATAAACAAAAAATAATTTTAAACTACATATACGTATGTACGTGCATATTGGTTGTCGCCTGTCGTTATTCGTTGCTGTCATCACTAAAGAGATTCTGCTACTGCTAACAATACTGTACCTTTATGACCGTTGCTATGATTCAAGGGTGCGCACAAAGAGCGAAAGGCTTAAAATGATAATACACTGAAGTTTAAATGCTGTAGGAAAATATGTATTAATACAAAATACAAACATGCATAACATAAATTTATATTAATTATTAACAGTCAAATCTAATTTAAAGCTTTGAGCGTTAGCGTTAGAGCGGTGTCAACGCTTTGTAATTGGAAAACACAATTTTGACGGCGGGTTAGAAAGTGAAGTTGGCTGCGAAACGCTGTTATAAAGGGTCCGCCAAATAAATTTTTTTTTTTTTTTGAAAAACTACTGAATATTTTCTCAAATTTCTTTTTTTATTTGAAAGTACAATCCTTCCGGTTAATAATGGAAAATAATTTCATTCAAATGGCTGCCTCGGCTGGCCATGCAGTAGCCTACACGATCGGTCCAATTTTTAAGCACATTATCGATTGTGTGCAGCTGTGTTTTACCAATGGCTACACGAATATTGTCCTTTAAAACGTCAATTGTCTCTGGCTTGTTGGCGTAACAGTTATCTTTGACGACACCCCACAAATAATAGTCCAACGGTGTCAAATCGCAGCTCCGAGGAGGCCAAATGACATCAGCTCTGCGGCTGATAATGCGATCTTCAAAAACAGGGCGCCAAATCTCGAGTGTAACTTCGGCTGTGAGGCGCGTAGCGCCGTTCTGTTGAAACCAAATGTTGCTAATAAAAAAATTCGTCCAACATGGCCCTATAACGATCGCCATTGACTGTAACGGCCACTCCTTGCTCATTTTCGAAGAAAAATGGCCCAATTATGCCTCTGGACCAAAATCCGCACCAAACAGTGACTCGTCTTGGGTGTATCGGCTTTTCAATGTATGCGTGCGGGTTTTCTGTGCCCCAAATGCGACAATTTTGCTTCTTTACATACCCGCCAAGGTCAAACTGAGCTTCATCTGAAAAGATGATTTTTGATTCTGCAACATTACCAATTATCGCAATATTTCCCAGCGTTGTTCAAGCGTATACACAACCATATTCGTTCAGCGGAAGGATAAAACTAATTATCTGTCAAATCAGATATGAGCTAAGTGTTACCATTCACGAAATAAGCACTAGTTGAAAAAAAAGCGCTAGATGGCGGATGCACAAAACTCACAGTGTTATATTTTTTTAAAAATGGATTGTTCCTATATATATATATTAAAGTAATGCCAAATTACTATTTTCACATCACATTTAGCGACTTAATCACTATTAACATTTTTATTTAGTTATGTTTTGTTAAAAATTTATGTTGACATTACTGTTTACGACACAATGTTAACGCTCTTATTTAACTGGTTTTACGCTTTCTCAGTGAGTAGAACGACATGTCAAAAACTCAAATAATATGAAAAAATATAATAGTGTGAAAACAATTTCTAATGATATGTCAAAAAATACAGATAGAAATTTGACAGTCGAATGGCTCTCATCATTTTTAGATATCTTTCTAAATAATAAGTTTTTTTATTTGATCAGAGTTTTATTTTTACAGAAGCACAGACAGAATGCAGGAGTGGCAAACTGAAATTAATTTCACATAATTTTACTGTCTCATTTTTTCACATATAATTGTAAAATAATAGAAATAAGCTTGTAATTTCAAGTATTTTTTAAATTATAAATGAATTACACATATTTGTTTTAAAAATTAATTAAAAATGGTGCTTAGCATGAGCAATTTATAATATAAAAGCACGATCGTATCAACTTTTCTCTCCCTGCAAACAGTTATTGAAATAGAAAATAAATAAAAAAAATATTTATTATGAAAGTGGCAAGTGGCTTTTCATTGAATTGTATTTAAAACCTTAATTTAACTACCAAAATTTCTTTTTCTTTTTTATCAATATTTTGCGTTTAAATTTTAAAAACTCTTAAAATTATAAAATATTTTTTTTTATTCTGTTCACATACTACATATATTTTTTATTTTATTTGATGTGTAATAGTGTAAATGCAAAATGTAATGAGCAAATATTCATCAGCTGACATAAACTTGTAAATAAAGAATTTGTGTTGTGATAAAACTGTAAGCAAATAATTCGCGCTTAAATAAAATAAACAAAAATTTAAAAGTGTGTCTTATAAATTATAATTGCTAAATAATAATAAACTTAAATACAATGGATGACGCAAAATGAATATTGTTGGTGCAAAGGCTTGAATTAATTTATAAGTGCCTTTTGTTTATTTTATTTTATTTTATTTTTTTGGTTTACACACACACAGTTGAAAAAGCTGACACGTTTTTACTTCACCAACTAACCACACTTAACGTTTTGATCACGTTACTTTTACGTCCTGTCTACGTTACTTCTAAACTAATTTGGCCTTTAGGTTTGGCTGTAACACTTCTAGGAGTATCAAGCAAAATGTTATCTCCCTTCAAAATCTCCTTGAAATTTAAAAAACACAAAAACTTGCTCTACTCCCATAGCTTTCAGATTTGACGATTTATCGTCATTATGACGATTTTTTAACAAAATTTAAGCAAATGACGATTGACGTTTTTTGCTTCTAAAATGACGATTTTTGCTATATGGACAATAGGCAGCTCTAAAAGTATTAACAACTTTTTGTAGTTGGCACAACTGGCCTACTTCTTCTGATATGTGCTTGCGATCATGTTAATAGAGATACTACCTAAAAATATTCTAAAGTTGAAGTTAATCGACTTGGAAAATGAGGTATTCATTCCTAAACAACTTTAAGAACGCATTAAAAATGCGTTATTTTTTATAGGTACTGTAAAAAAAAACTGAAAATACTAAAAACTTCCTTGTTTTTTTGGTACGACTTCTTTGACGATTTTCCGAAACTTAAATGACGATTTTTAAAAATATGACTATTTTTTAATAAAAAATAGCTTCTTACGTATATTGTAATGTGGAAAAGGAATAAACTAAACGACTAGTCTCCGAGGTGTAGGTCACTTAGTTTCAACATTTAATTGAGTAGTATCTTGAAATTTGGATCAACAAAAAAAGAAGGATGTCAGGTAAAAGATATTTTCAATTACTTTAATTTGGTGTGCAAAAACTTTGGTTACATTGGTCTATCGTGAACCAGGGAAAGAAAAACTTTTGAATGTTGACTTTTTATAAAATAGCATTTATTTGATAAATAACTCTATACTCCATATGATTTTTTTTTGGCAAAAATTTAGTATATAATTTGTTGTATTTTATATTTGTAAATATGTACATATAGAATTATATTATTTTTAAATACTTAGATAAAATATATTATATAAACCTATTTGTTACTGTTTTCAAAGCTTACGCAATTCGAACATTTATAAAACCCATCACTGTGATATAAACAGGTGTTTCTTTTCCATTTTTATTTATTTATATACACATATTGATAAAAGCATATGACATGTTTTTAAGTGTTTTATAAGTAGCAAAACGATCACATTTACGTTACATTTATATTTCGATACACTTACGATTTCTACGGGCGACTAATGAGGCCTTTAAGGCCTTTTGTCACTTATAAAACACTTAAAAACTGATTCACATTTTCTAAGATATATTTTAAATTTGTTCAAATTATTATAAATTACTTTGTTAAATTTTTTCAAATTACTGTTTTTAATTGTGTGCAAAAAGTGCCAAAAAAGGGTAAAAATTCCCCCAAATACTTTAAAATACAACAGACCATCAATGCTTGACAAATG
>JAKWBJ010000390.1:62500-106871 GCA_023159175.1 Wohlfahrtia magnifica | reverse complement strand
TACTAATTTCAAAATTCCAACTGGGCGGTACCACGTCCATATTAAGTAAATATTTATTTTTTATATCTTAAAAATGGTAATAGAAAAAGTCTCTAAATATGGCCAAAATAGATTCAAGGTCAATACAAATCAGCAGTCAAAAAGTGGGCGTTATTAGATAAGTGGGCGTGGAACTTCCAATACAAAGTAAATATTGATTTTAATATATCTTGAGAACGGTTACAGCTTAAATTTCAGAATTTGATCTCACTAAATCCATAATACAAATTAGTCAAAAATTGGGAGGCATTGGACAAGTGAGTGTGATACCTCCCATACAATGTAAAAGTTGATTTTCGGCGGTATATAATTAATATTGATGTATTTATATCTTGAGAACAGTTAAAGCTAAAGTTTTAGAATTTAGTCCAAACAGCTTCATAGTCAATATAAATCATCAGTCAAAAAGTGCACGGAATTGGACACGTAGGCGTGGTACCTCCCATAGACAGTAAATATTGATTTTTGTATATCTTGAGAACGGTGATAGTAGAAGTTTCTAAATTAGGTTCAAACAAAGTCGTGAACAATACACATCATCAGCCAGTAACTGGCTAAATTAGATAAGTGGAGTTGCCTCCCATGTCAAACATGGAACTAAAATAATATTTAATATAATAATTAAGACAGCGAAGTACGCCGAGTTTTAGCTAGTCGCTTTGTAAAACAAAATTTTTATTGCTTTGACATTGTGGACTGCTGCCTTATGCTGTTGGAAAATAATGAAATTATCACGAAAATTTTTCCCATAGTCAACTAAAATCTTGCCTAAAAGGTTAAATAGTAAACGCCTCGGTGTAAATACAGCGAGTCCAACAAATTTTAAAAAGTTTCAATAATCTTATGTATGTTAAGCGCACAACCACAAGCTAGACTTCAGCAGCGCCATAAAAACTCTAGACTTCGATTTGCAGAAAATCATAAATTTTGGGATAAGGAGTAAAAATTTTTTTAGTGTTTTGGTTGCCTATGGGAAAATGTTTATAATAATTCCTCTATTTTACAACAGGATAACGCAGCACTCCACAATACCAAGGCAATTAAAAAAATTTTTTTTTGATAAAAACAATAATGTGATTACGGGCGACAGTTTGAAACTTTAAATGATTTAAGAACATTATTTTAAGAGCATTATTCAAAAATGGAAAATAACTACTCTGAAGGTTTCGAAAACTATTCGAATTTTTGCCAAGGCGATTTAATGATGTCGTTTTATCCAGCGATGGTACAATAAAATATTAGGTTATAGGTCTGCTTAAAAGAATATTGATAATATTAGTTTATGCACTACATTTATATCGTTAGAAAAAAATGATGTTTTTTAATTATAATAAGAAACTGTTGTTCAAAACCATCTGATTTTAAAAAACATTATCAGTGTTGACAGCTATATTTCTTTCGTTTAGTGTATGTGTAATTTGTTTAAAATGAGAAGGAATTACTTAAAATCTTAACTTTATTTTTGTTGTTTAACATTTATTTGTTAGAAGAAAAAATAGTAAAATTATGTATAAACAAAATTTAAATTTTCCAGCCCTCTCTTTTCTTGTGCTTTTTTGAAAAGCGACTCTGATCAAATTATTTTAAAAAATGTCATAAAAATTATAAAAGTTGTATGCAACTGTAAAATTTCTATACGTATTTTTATGATTTTTCGTAGCTTTTGTTTTCACACTGTTATACTTTCTATTATAATTTGAATTTTTGACATGCCGTAGTACACAGTCTTGTGGTGTAAACTGGCCTCGAATATATACATGAAGAAAATGTTTTCTTAAATGTTAACAAAATATTTGAAAATGTCTAAGACTTAGTAAGCTGGTAATGAATGGTAACGGTCAGTCTTAACTTACTTGTGAAGTAGAGGTTCCGGGTGACATTTGCTGTTGCAATATTTGATTATTAACTTCAAGGTTCGGTGAAGCTGAAATCGATTGTGAAGTATTAGTAACTGTTGCGGACGAAGGCATTGTCAAATCTGTTGATAGAACATTTGAGGAAGCTTGTAGTGCGTTATTATTTGTGGGAGCTATATTGTTGGAGCTTGCGGCCGACGATGATCGCGTTGGGGTTGATGCGGCAGCATTGCCACCAAATATTAATGGCGGAGCCAAGTTCATAAAGTTAAGTGAGATGAGATGGTGAAACTGCATAAGGTTTAACATTTCAACAGGATTAAGTGGCATGCCTGATGCTGCTACTGCAGCTGTAAATTGCGGAAATTGTTGTTGCATTTGTTGTAGATTGTGTAAAGCTGGTAAATTTTGAAATTGCTGATGCTGCATTTGTAAATGGTGCAAAACCTCCGCAGGTGGTACAGTCTGTTGTTGTTGGTTAATTAATGCAGTTAGAGCGGATAAGTGTTGCTGTTGTTGGGCAGTCGGTGACGCTGAGTTCTGCTGCTTATTTTGAATTGAGCTAGGTGATTGTGTTGGTAAACATATATCTTGGCCAGGCGTTACTGATCTGTTTAATTCATTTTCAAATTTTTCATTAGCGTTGACTGTTTGACTGGTTTCTGTAGCTGGTCTTTCTTGTTCGCTACCTGAGGGCGAAACAGTTCCTGGACTTGTGCAATCTAAACTGTTATTACTCGCTGTCGTTTCGTTGTGGATCTGTTCTACATGCTTATGCAAGGCTTGAGTACTACGGAAATTGCGTTGGCACATAGCGCATTTAGTAGCGTCACGTATTGTATGATAAAGTGTGTGAGTTGCTAGCTTCTCTTGAGTTTTGAATGCTAAAGAGCATTGTTTACAACGGTATTTATAAACGTGTCGTTCGGATATTACTAACCGCATATGGGTGTCATTGTAGTGATTAAACATAGCGGCAAGAGAAGAAAAACGCATTGTGCATGGATTACGAACGGAATTAAATGCTAGGCATATATACTCTCCTTGCTGCATTGTGTAATGTTGAACTTTTTGTGCATGTTGCAGCAATTGTTGTTCATGTTTAAAAGTAAAACCGCATTGCTGGCAAACGAGTAGCTCACAGGCTGTTAAAGATGGTTGACTGGCCAAAAGTGGCAATCCAGTTGTGTTTTTCAAAGAAGAATTCGGAGAAAATGTTTCAGTAACTGCTGGTTGAGAATAATTGGCATTGGGCACATTTTCATTTACCACCCATAAACTAGTGTCTACTAGCAGCAGAAGCCGCGCCAATCCATCTTTATTAACGCTATGAATTTTCATCACGTGTGCTTCTAATGAATTCCTCTCAGTAAAGAAATCCTGACATAAAGGACATTGAACAGCGTTATTTTGTTGTTGTTTTGCATGACTTGATAAAGTTTCTGGTCCAGCAACTTCCATTGCTATATTTTTTTCATGTTTTTTTGGTTCAATTTCCATCGAAATAACTTTTGGTTCTACTATATCCATCCGTTCACCTTTAATTGCAACGGGTTCCTTGTCTTCGTCATCATTATGTGATGTGGAAGTGTCTAATTTTGTTACTCCAACGTTAGGGGACATCGACGGGAATGGTTCGTGAGATGATTTTGCTGCTCGACGTACAGCAGCTAAAGTTGCCGCCGCCATTGCAGCTTGAAACACCTGAATGGCTACTGGATTTGTAGGAATGCTTATAACATCATCGCTGCCTACATTGGGATGAGTTGCCTCAATATGAGCTTCCACTTCTTGCTTTATTTGTCCAAAAAAATCGCAATGAGTACATTTGAAAATAATGGCCGGTATACCAGATGATGGTATAGAACTTATTATATTTTCTCCCACTACTGATATTTTATCGATATTATCATTTTTGTCCGTTGTAGCACTAAATGATGTCAAATTAACAATGTTGTCCAGATGTGTCATGTTTTCGCTCTCATCGACTTGATCAAAAGTCACTTTGCTTGAAAAATCTAAAAGAAAATGTTAGTTATTTACTTATTTAATAGAATGAGTTATTTATATTAAGAAATTATTTTTATAAAATATTTAACCCTTAAGTGCCCAAGCTCAGGTATTATAAAAATTCGTGTGTAAAGCTTAAAAGAAAAATAATGTCTTATAGTGTATTTATGTACATCTGAACGAAATCTACTACTTATGAGATTTCGTTCAAAACCTTGTAGATTTCAACTAGATTTCAAAATCTACCACTTCGCCACGAGATTTTGTCGAAATCGAGTAGATTTAGTAATGCGCCTTTGTATTTTGTACTAAAAATACTAAAAAATTGAACTATGTTCAAGAAAAATGCATTTAAAATAAAGGTAAAAAAATATTTTCTAAAATTAATTTTTTTTGGAACAAATGTTATTTTTCCGCATAATATTCATACTACAGGTAGGTATCAGTAATCCTTTAAATCGTATTTTATTGTAAAATGAAAACTGTTTTTTACAAATAAGTAAATTTGTAAAAAATATACATATATTTACAAACATGAAAATATATAGTTTTAGACTTAGATTTGTTAGGCAGCGGGTGGCGTAAATATTGTTAAATACATTTTTTTAATATAAAGGGACTTATTTTTTAAATCACTTAGGTGATGCGTTGCGCTATCTCTACAATTTGTTGTTTGTTAGGGTAAAAGTACATACCACGCGTTAGTGCGCGTTTGTGCTCTAAACTTTTGTCAATAAAATTGCATAGAACGAATTACATAAAACACATTTTAACGCGCTGACGGTAGAAAGTTTGTCAACTTTGAACTTTTAATTGCGTTGTGTGTTTTTGACAGTTATCAGCTGACAATAAAATAATAAATTAACTAAAATTATTAATTTTTTTATGTACTAATAAGAAACCAAATAAAAAACAGCTGACAGAAATATATACGAATTATGTAAGTGCAATTTCTCATGCGCTTAAATTTTTAAATGCACGATAGTTGTCGATGAGTTAACGCGTGTTATGTACTTCTTTTACAAAAACAATTTTTCGTATTAAGAACGCAACGCATACCTAAGTGATTTACGAAAACTTGTAACGAAGTTTCTCGCTACCTAATATAACCATCACTCATATTGTCATTGTATTATTTTTTTTTTTTCATTATATAATATTATTTTGTTACATATAACATAAATTACTTAAATTAGCTCAATTATCTTTAATTATCATAAACTGTATTTATAGGGTCAGCAAAATAATTTTTTTTTTTTTTTGAAAATGCTATAAAAAAAAGTACTGAATGTTTTTTTAAATTTCTCTTTTTATTTGAAAGTACAATCCTTCCGGTTAATAATGGAAAATAATTCCATTCAAATGGCTGCCTCGCCAGGCCATGCAGTAGCCTACACGATCGGTCCAATTTTTAAGCACATTATCGATTGTGTGCAGCTGTATTTCACCAATGGCTTCACGATTATTGTCCTTTAAAGCATCAATTGTCTCTGGCTTGTTGGCGTAACACTTATCTTTGACGGCACCCCACAAATAATAGTCCAACGGTGTCAAATCGCAGCTCCGAGGTAGCCAAACGACATCAGCTCTGCGGCTGATAATGCGGTCTTCAAAAACAGGGTGCAAAACAGAGAGTTAGCTTCGGCTGTGTGGGACGTAGCGCCGTCCTGTTGAAACCAAATGTTGCTAATATTCTCCTCTTCAATTTTTGTGAACAAAAATTCGTTCAATATGGCCTGATAACGATCGCCATTGACTGTAACGGCCAATAGTTGCTCACTTTCGAAGAAAAATGGCCCAATTATGCCTCTGAACCAAAATTCGCACCAAACTGTGACTCGTCTTGAGTGTATCGGCTTTTCAATGTATGCGTGCGGGTTTTCTGTGTCCCAAATGCGTCAATTTTGCTTGTTTTCATACCCGCCAAGATCAAAATGAGCTTCATCTAAAAAGATGATTTTTGATTTTGCAACATTACCATAATTTTCAAAGTAATGTCGCAATATTTCCCAGCGTTGTTCAAGCGTATACACAACCATATTCGTTCAGCGGAAGGATGAAACTAATTATCTGTCAAATCAGACATGAGCTAAGTGTTACCATTCACGAAATAAGCACTAGTTGAAAAAAAACGTTAGATGGCGGACCCTTTATAATTATCATAATATTTTTAGTGTACTCAGCATTTATATTTGGAGAGTTATTTTTTTACATATTCATTGCCACCATGAATCAAATAATAAGAGATTACGCTTTGCGCAGGTCCATTTTTGTTTAGTTTTTAAAATAAAATAGTACATTTTACTCTAAAATATTAAATAAAATGATCAATATTTAATTATAAATAAAAATACTATAGAAATAATAAAATTGAAGTTTTTGGCTATAAAATGTATAAAAACAAAACTGTGTGTGGGTGTATGGGGATAAATGAAGTAGGCAAATGCGTTAAGTTTTCGGAACGAGTTTACATTAATATAGTACGCGTAGATATTTTGCATAAACGTTTCTAAAGTTTATAAATTTTGGTCAGAATTGTTTCGGACATCATCTTCCAAACTTGTACTTAGAGTTACGGATTCAAAGTACTTGACTGGGCACACAAATTTCCGGATATAAACCTAATAGAGCATTCCCAGGTTAAGGTTAAGTGTGTAATTTTAATTGCATTGTGAGACATCTGCAAAAACGTAGTGGTTATAATTAAAGCAAAAGAAGGTAATATAAAAAAAATGAATGTGTTTTAAAGTCAAAGCCGCTTTTCAATTTTTTAGTATTTTTAAAAAGTAACTAATTCTTTCCAAAAAATTTAGCACTTTTTGGACAACTTACTGTAACAACACATTACAATAACAAAGATATGCTGACAAAGTTGGTTGAAATAATATATATTTAATTTGAATTAGATTTAGTTATATTTTTTTTAGTTTCATCAAATAAAGCCTGTAATGATTTTGAATTGTATTTATTTTAAATTTTACATGCTAAAAATTTCTTAAAACATATTTCAAATATGTTTAAATATATTTATGTAAAATATTGGTGTAATAATTTTATTTTAATAAACATTAATATTTTACATATAAAAGGATAATCATAACATTCCTTTTTTCCAATTTTCATTAAAATTTCATGCATAATAAGCAATTTTATTCTATTATGACGTACATACGCAGTAGAAAATTATTTTGAAACCTAAAGGCGTCATCTTAGTTTGTTACTTCATGCATTGCCACCATGAATCAAATAATAAGATATTACGCTTTGCGTAGGTTCGTAAGATTGTCTTTCTCTTAATAAGAGTGTGCGTGACGTAAGTATAGACCTCTTTGTTTTGTTTTGTTTTTAAAGCAATACAGTGTATTTTAGACTAAAATAATAAATAAAATGATCAATAATTAATTATAAACAAACAATGCAATAAAAATAATAGAATTAAATATTAAATTAAGGTGTTCGGCTATAAAATGTATAATAAAAAACTTTGTATAATTTTTTTTTCTTATTAACTTCTTTCTTAAGGCACAGCGTTGCGTACAAGCCCTATAACTTTTTCTTAACAATTTAAACTGATATTACAGTTTTTAAAAATTCTAATTGAAGTGTTTCAGACTGTTTTATATAATTTTTAGTATTAAAAATATTAAAAAAAACTAATTTTTCTTACATGTCGAGGATTTTTACAAAATATAAAAAATTGTAATCAAATTATTTAACCAAGAGTAAAATCTGGAGGCGGTAACATGATAATGTGTGGGTGTATGTGGATAGATAGGGTAGTCAAATGCATAAGGTTTTGTGGCAAAAGTATTGCAGACATCAAATTCCATGCTTAGACTCAGAGTTACGAAGTACTTGACTGGGCATTCCAGTTTCTGGATATAAGTCTAATAGAACATGTATGGTTAAGGTTAAGCGAATAATTTCATTGTGGAGACTTCTGCAAAAACGTAGTGGAGTCCATACCAAAACATATCCAGGTTATAATTAAATCAAAAAGAGGTAATATAAAAAAAAATAATGAATGTGGTTTAAAGTTAAAGATTTTTTTAATTTTTTAATATTGTTTAAAAAGTAACTTCTCTTTCTCAAAAATAAGCACTTTCAGATAACATTACCTTTATGGCAACTTACCGTAAAATATATAACGACAAAACTTGCTGACATAATAAAGTATATTTAATTTTAATTAGATTTAATATTATTTTAATTTAATCAAACAGCATCTTAGTCGTGTAGTGAAGTGTATTTATTTTAAATTTTTCATACGAAAAATTTCTTGAAACACATTTCAAATATATTTTATTTTACATAAATATGAGTGTAGTAATTAAGTTCTGATAAATACTAACTTATTCAATAATTACAAATAAATTTTTTATATGATACATATGAAAAAAACCATAACCTTCCTTTTTGTCCACAATTTTCCTTAAAATTGCATACATATACTACAGGCAATTTTATTCTATTATGACGTACATGCGCTGAAGAAAATTTTTTTTAAAAACCTATCAGCGTCATCTTTGTTTATTGCTGCATGCGTTGCCACTATATTTATTAAAAGATATATAGTAAAACACTTCTCTAGCTCTCTCTTTTGCTAAAAAGTAAACTTGTATTTTGAATTTTATAAATAAATTCCGAGAACTGTTTGATCGAGGTGGATACCTCTAGAATATAAATGAACTTTCAAGTGCAAATGTTAATTTTATTATTATAAAAATAAATTTTTATGTACAATTTTGTTGCTTTTTTGTACTCTTACTTAAAATAAAAATAATTAAAAAATATTTTTGGTACAATTGGGGTCGAAAAAGTACAATTTTATGAACTTTTGAGTACAATTTTGTTGTTCTCATTTTGCAACCCTGCCACTAAGTTTTAAAGTAGACAATCGTACTCTTTTATTTTCTATTTCTCTATTGTATTCATAGCTGCCAGACTTGACGATTAATTGTCATTTTGACGATTTTTTAATAAAATATTGGCAAATGATGATTGACGTTTTTTGCCTCTAAAATGACGATTTTTGATATATGGACAATTGACGTCTCTAAAAGTATAAATAACTCTTTGTAGGCGAGACAACAAGCTTACTTCTTCTGTTTTTTGCTTGAGCTCAATGTTAATAAACAGAATAAAGTAGTTGTAGTAGTAACTGAAGCTGACGACGTAATAACCCAGCAGTATAAAAGTTATTACAAATGAAACACATCCGATTGTATACTATTATGTCAATAGCAAAAATTGTAACACAATTTTTAAGCACATACAACTAGCATCCGATTTGAATGAGTCTCATTTAAAATTTAATGTACATTAGATGTAAAAAGCCATCGCACTAGCATTCGATTTGGATGGGTTTGTAATGCATTACATTGTTATTATAGTTTCAATTATAAATTTTGCTTGTTTTTTTCTACTATTTTTCTAATTGTTGTTTTTAATTTTTCCGAATTAGAATGGAAAAAAGGTTTTTAAAAGTGCAACTGAACTAACCGTGTGTGTGGTGTATGGAGCAGTTTATATGGAAGCGATTATGGTCTATAAACTGGATATTCATTACTTCATTTTCATTCCAACTTTCACTTACAATGTCTGTAGCATTGGACACATCCAACCTTCACTTACAATATCTGTAGTATTGGACCCATCCAACTTTCACTTACAATACAATGTTCGTATCGTCGGACCCATATACACTTGGCTTGCAATATCTATTCCATTGGACCCATCTGACGGCCTAGGCCATCGTTATGTAAATGTAAATAGGAATTGTATACAGGCATTGGATGGGTCCTACTTACATTGTATGTGGTCTTGGATCGAAGATGTATGTGGTAAAAATTTTGTTGGGGAGTAGTGTAGGAATAAAAAATGCGAACAGAATATTGAAGCTTTCTATATGGTTGCCAAATAACCTCAACAAAAACTTGAATAATTATCCAAGAATAATATACGAATTTTTTAACAAAATAAGCACAAAATTTTGTAAGAAATGCATATTAAACTACATATAGTATTTCACATTACTATCTAATAAAATTTTAAAGCTGAAGTTAGTCGATTTTGCAAATGAAGAATTCTTTTGCACATAGCTTCAAGTACGCATTAAAAATGTGTAATTTATTATATGTATTATATACGAACTATAAATAAAAACGATGTGTTTGACGATTTTTCGAAACTGAAATGACGATATTTTTAAAGTTTCACGCAAAAATGACGATTTTCTGCAAATTTCATCTGGCAGCCCTGATTGTATTCAAGAATTATTACATCTGACATATATTTTAATTATTATGTATGTATGTATATAATTTAGTCTTATAAAATTAAAAATATAAAATAATTCTTAAAAAAAACTCATTTTTATATTACAAATAAAAAAATGTACGTATGTATGTACATACGTATTTACTTTTTTTATAGCTGCACCGAAAAATGTGTGTTCTTATTTGTGTTAGTAAGAATTTTATTGTCGTATTACGCCCAAAGTACTAAGCCGATTTCAATAAAATTGATTTTGTGCCTATCTCTACAAAAAAGCTTTAAAGTTAAAGCCCTTATATGTATCTTTTCATAATCGGTGCAGTATAACAAAAGTAAAAGGGATACAAAGAAATGTGTTAGCCTATTAATTATGTAGATAGGTATCATAAAAAACTATTGTACGTATATATTTAAAGACACCAAAGGCTATAATAGCCACAACATAATATTCTTTAAAATCGAATATACACTAAAACATCAAAGCGGTTTATTAAAATACAATTGTGGTTTGTTAAAAGTTATTACTAGAACATCGTATTTGTATTTACAAAGTTGAAGGCTTTAAGAGGAAGTAGATTTGGTGTTCATCCAATAAATTTACCAAGATTACATAGGGCGAATTTAAACATTTATGTGATTTTGGCAATACTGGAGCATGTCTGCGCAACCTTTTGATTAACTGTTGCAAAAACAAATCCAGATTAATAAAATATATTGTTACGAAAAAGATGGTCGATATTTCCTAAAACTTCCAAAATGTAGGCAATTAGGTATATAAAGGGCTGCCTTACCTACACGTTAGTTAGTTATCGTTTGGCTGTCGTAAGATAAAGACGTGTTAAAGCGGATATAAACAGTGTTGCCAACTTTTTATGATCAAAACGCGCATACCTAATACTAAAAAGGCTCTAAAAAGCACTAAAGTATAATTTATGTAACTATTTGTAATCAAAACGCGCTGTAAAAAAACGTTAATAACATTTAGTCAAAAAAATGTACTGAAATTGTAAAAAAAACTTTCTACTATTCAAATTTCCACTTTTGCAACACTTTTTTTTAATGATTTGAACGATTAAAAAATAAAAACGAATTAAAACAAAACAGCAACTTAAAAACTTTTTTGGTGCTGGTGTAAGGCAAGGTTGTGTTCTTTCTCCATTGCTGTTTAACACTGTCCTGGATTATGTGTTGCAACGTGGTATAACCTGGGAACATAACAAAAAGTTGGAAGATCTGAATTACTCAGATGACATCTATCTCCTTGTTCACAAACACTGCGAAATGTAAGAAAAACTGGGCTCTATACAGTCAAAAGCATACAGAGTGAGCTTGTGGATCAAAACCTTCAAAACCAAAACGATTTAAAGCAACCAACGCTAATAACACAACGATCTCCCGAATTCTGAAACAGACATTTGGGAGATGTCTCATCTTTTTGCTGTCTCGGCAGTATCATCACGAAGTACGGCAGTTCCAGCACTGCTAGTCTGAACAGATTGGACATATTCAGGCCGACTGATTATTGTAGGGAGTTCTCCTTCCATTCAGTCATTTATAAACCGCTGTTTACGGGGCATTTTGAAAATTTTCTTGCCAGAAACGGAATCTCACCAACTTCTTGTAATGAAGGAATTGGACTGGGCACACTTAGCAAAACTACCCACAAAATGGAACTAGCAGCGAAACAGAAGAATCGGTAGGCAAGCCTATTACTAGAAAAGACAGACTGAAAGAAAAGCCCGTAGCATGGTTTGGTATCAGATTAGATTATCGACTTTAGATAGACGTAAATGGAAAGAATTTATGATCCCCTTGGGATCTTTAAATATGTAATAACAAATTACGAGTTTAGTATTTTAATTAAATAATTAAAATTTTTAGCTTTCTCCTAAAATGACATAAGTCTAGCAAAATGGGCCCTTAGATTTGAGATACGTTGCAAAAACACTATTTTTTATTCATTTTTGCACAAATATCATCTCGAATTACGTAATTCCTACAGCAAGAAGATTTTTAAGTCAATAGTTTATATGCATTAATGAGTTAATTGAATTTAGTGAATTTGTATTTCTTACAAAAAATTATTGCAAGTAGAAAAGCGATAATCTAGCGCGTTTTTTGAAAAAGGCGCTAATGAGAAAAAATGCGACTTTTCGGTAGTTGAAATGAGCTAAATATAGCGCGAAAGGTGCTAAATTGGCAACACTGGACATAAAAGTGTTACATAAGCGAATATTAAGTTGTTGTAAACTATATAAAAGTTATAGTGTATTAAATAAAAATATAACAGTAAAACAACAATATAAGATGGTGCTTATTTTATTTTAACGCAATTCAAACGTTTTAAAAAGGTTAAAACGTAACATTAGTGTCAGAAGTGAGATTGCGTATATAAAAAATAAAATAACTAAAAAAAAATAAATCAAAGGGACTAAGAATGAAATTCCAAGAATTAAAAGTGGACAAGCTCAAACGGGAATTAAGTAGACTAGAGCTGTCAATAACCGGTAATAAAACCGAATTATAAAAACGTTCCTAAGAGGAATTTTAGAGACGCGGCATATACATAGAAACTCACGAGTTTGATGATGAGAATGAGCCTGAGATGAATGCGCGTACAACAACAAGTAGTATAGATGTTAACTCGCTGCTGGCTGCCATGATGGAAAAAATACAGGTACAGAATGAAAAAATTTGGCGCAGGTAACAGAATCTTCTAGAGCTGATAATGAAAAACTTATGAAAAAAATTAATGCTATGGCGAATGCACAAGAAACTTCTAAAGCAAAAATTGAAACAAAGCTTGAGGAAACTTTTACTGAGGTACGAGAAATTACTAAACAACTTGAACACAAATTTGAAGAAACAACTGAGCAATTACGTGAAATATATGCGACGGTAAGCAAAAGTGTAGGTGGTGTGGAGACAAGAACGGAAAATTTTGAGAAAACTGTTGATGAAAAATTGAATACAATGGAAGAAAAGATCAACAGTCTCCAGTGCCAGAAACCCGAACCAGTACGAATCATACCAGAAGTTTCCAGCAGAATAAAAATACCTTGCTTTGATGGTAGCTCACCCCTATCCGTATTCAAATTTCAGTTCGATACTATAGAAACCGATGGGACGATGAAAAGAAGGCTCTGGAATTAATTTTAGTCTTAAGAGGTGCTGCAGCGGAAATTCTAGAAACCATGCCAGCCAGCTGCAGAAACAACTACAGCGAATTAATGGTAGCGCTACAGCGTAAATTTGGCGACGAGCACAAACGCGATTTGTACCACATGGAGTTAAGGTGCCGAACGCAAAAGGCTAATGAGTCGCTTCAGGCCTTGGCAATGGAAGTCGAAAGGTTGGTTCAGCATATCTATCCAGGGGAAAATCATCCATTAGTAGACCATCTCAAGACCGAAGCCTTCGTTAACGGCATAACGATGTTAAGCTAGCTGTATGAGCATCACAAAAGACAACCTTTGCAGATACTGTGGCGTTCGCACTATCTCAGGAGACAGCTGGCACGATGTTAAAGTCACACATATAAAAGGTACGTAATCTGGAAGTTGTGGTAGAGAAAGATGATGCAATTAACAAAATAGAGGAAGTGGTAAAGCTGCTCCTAGCTGACCAGAAGTCCAAACTGAAATGTTTTAACTGTGGAAAGAGCAGCCACTTCCAGAGAAACTGTAAAGCGCCACGCAAAAGGTCCAGATCCGTTTCACTACCGAGATATAATAAACGGGCTAACTACCATCAAACAACGAAAGAGTGCCCGGTTAACTAAGACGAGCTAGCACTGAGGGGCAAGAGCCAGCTCCCATAAGCGAGGGCCCCACAATCTCCATATCAGTGATGCAGAAAAATAACAGCAACCTTACAGCATGTAGGTACGTTAATGGCAGACAATACAACTTCACTATAGACAACGGGGCGACACAGTCTATAATCAGACCAGATATAGTGAAGGAAAAGTGTGAAGTACTCAATAATATCAGACTACGACCAGCTAATGGAGAATCTGCCACCGTCTACGGAAATAGAGGTGAAGGTGATATAGCCAATATCAGTGTAAGTCATGTTCTTATTGTAGACGAGGTTATTATTGATGCCGAGTTTATGGTAGTCCATGGTATCAATTTGAATATGGGACAACAGATAATGAGATTGCTTAATGTAGATATACCTCTCGACGTGGGATACCAGCATCATGTGCACGCTAGGAGATTAGTTACGGTCAAAGGACAAAAATGACCACCTCTTGGCAATATATATAGCCGCAAACGGAGAGAACAGACAGCCCACTCCCAATGAAATACCAGCAGAAGGTCCCCTTACAAAAGCTTATTGGGCACAATGGGACAGTTTGAAGTTGATTAATGGATGGTTATATCGCCATTGGGAAATTGCTGATGGTAAAATTCCAACCTAATAGTGGTGCCTTCCTCCAAGATAAAAGAAGTTCCAAATAAGTTCCATAATGGAGCCAGCGTAGGACACCTTCGGGTGACAAAGACTCTGGGGAAACTAAAACAACATTTTTATTGGGTTGGGTGTCAGGAAGCAGTGGCGAATTGGATATCAAATTGTACCCAGTGTATTGCAGCTAAGGGTCCAGTAAAAAGAAGTAGAGGTCAGCTGCAACAATACAACTCGCACCCTTCGAACGGATAACGATGCGCGTAGCAGGCCTGTTTCCTGTCATTAATGCCGGAAAATCTTATGTTCTCGTCGTGACGGATTATTTCAGCAAATGGCCAGAAGTGTATGCAATTCCTTATTAAGAGGCGAACACAATTTTAAATGTTTTAAAATTTACATTCTGACCATGGTAGAAATTTCGAGTCTGCTGTATTTAAGGAAATGTGTGAGATATACGAAATTAAGAAGACTCGAACGACGCCGCTTCACCCACAGTCTGATGGAATGGTAGAAGGATTTAATGGAACCCTGGAGGAATATTTGCGAAAAGTAGTGAGCGAGCAACAAAAGGATTGGGACGAACACCTACCAAGGTTTCTACTAGCGTACCGAGTAGCTGTCCATGACTCAACATCTAAATCCCCAGCCGAGATTATTTTTGGGACTGAGCTAAAAATACCTGATGACTTAGAGTTTGGTGTTAAGCCTACCACAAGAAGAACTGCCACATATGTTGAAAAACAGGAAAACCTCAATGAACTTTACGAATTTGTGTGCTCAAGAATTAAAATGGACAGCGACAGAGTGAAAGCCAGATATGATCGTGCAGCAAATACGGAGGGCTTTCATGAGGGACAACTGGTTCTACTCTACAACCTACAGCGTATGAAAGGATTATCTTCCAAGCTGCAAACTAACTTGGATGGACCCTACAAAGTAGTCAAAAGGTTAAATGATGTGGCATACAGAATACAAAAGAACAATAACAAAAAAGAAAATAAACAAAATGGAATCTACCTGATATATCGAGAGGTTCGATAGCTTTCGAAATGTTGTTTACTCAGCCATATAAAAAGCACATCGATGCAAACCAAGGAGCAACAAACAAAGATGACGCCGACAGGTTTTCAAACTAATTTTCTACTGCGCATGTACGTCATAATAGAAATTGCATGTACTTTATGAAATTTTAAGGAAAATTGTGGAAAAAAAGAATGTTATGTTTTTTTCGTATGTAACATATATATTTATTTGAAATTATGGAATAATTCCGTATTTATCGCAACTAAACTATTACACTCATATTTATGTAAAATAAAATATATTTAAATTGTGTTCTAAGAAATTTTTCGTATGCTTCAAATTCATTTTGGGCTTTATTAAAGCACACGTCTGGGATGTTGTTTGATTAAATTAAAACAATATTATTAAATCTAATTAAATATACATGCTTATGTCAATAAATTTTGTCGGTATATTTTTGTATGGTAAGTTGCCCCAAAAGTAATGTTTTCTAAAAGTGCTGACTTTTGAGAAAGAATTAGTTACTTTTTAATTAATAAAAAAAAAAATCAAAAAAAGTCTTTGACTTTAAGCTACATTCATTATTTATTTTTTATATGACTTTTTATTGATTAATTTATAACCTAGATACGTTTAGGTATGGACTCCACTACGTTTTATATACTCGTACATGTTCTATTCGACTTATATCCGGAAATTGGGATGCCAAATCAAATACTTCGGATCAAACAATTCGATTACAATTTTTTATAACCTTTTTTTAATTATTTGTAAAAATCCTCAACATGTAAGAAAAATTAAATTTTATTAATATTTTTAATATTTAAAACTATTTTATCAGCTTATATTAGTAAGAAAGGGTTATACGGCTTATATGCAACGTTGTGCCTTAATAAGTTAATAAGAAAAAAAAAGAAATTATTGTACAAAGTTTTGTTGTTACACATCTTATAGCCGAATACCTCAATTTAATATTTAACTTTATTATTTTTATTGCATTTTTTGTTTATAATTAGTTATTGAACATTTTATTTAATATTAAATTGTAAAATACACTATCAGTTCATTTGGTGTAAACCAATGGTGTTCATTTCATAAAGCAATTGTTTGCGCTCAACTGACACGTATTCTTACGGTCTTGGTTTCGGTTCTCTCCTTGTTTGTGTTTTTTTTTTTTTTTTCAAAAGCACTGGAAGAAATTTTCTTTTAGTCGTCTTTTAGCCGTCAGCGACAAATTAACATGTGAAGTGGCTGTTTGTGGATTTTTTATTATTTTCCCTTAAATGTACTAATTAAAATTATTAACAATGTGTATCGAATATTTAATGATTATTAACGCATTTGGTAATCCTCAATGCATTTTGAATTTTACGCAAAACCTTTACATATTTATATTTTGAAATTAAAATAAATTCTTAGCGAACTTAATACTACTTTTAATACGATAAAAATTTCTTACAGCGCAGTTCTTATTTTCTAACCAAAACAAACACATTTTTAATTTTGCACAGCATTGGTGTAAACTCGGCAAACGAGTTATTGGTTTGAGCTCAGTGTAAAGAGATCAATTGGAAGATCTTTAAGTGGAAAGATCTGTGGAGTAATTGTTCTTGTTTACAAAGTTGTAAACAGAAAGAGTAATTAAGAACGGAAACTGTATTGCTCGTAAAATGGTTACAAGCAGTGATGCACAAAACTTTTTTAAATAAAGGATTTTAATTAAAAACTAAACACAAGATTTATTTTGTTTTAACTACAACCTACGAACTCGTAAAAAAACGTTTTTAAAAAGTAAAAACGTAATAATTGGTGTCAAAAGTGGGATTATAGTCATTAAGTCAGAGAACTTAATGTGGACCGGCTCCGGCGTGAGTTGGCAAAATTGGAGATGCCAGCACATGGTACCAAGGCCAAAAACGGTTGTATGAGGATATTCAGCGGCGAAGCATTAACGTGGATACTCATGTATTCGATGATGAAGAAGAGACTGAGACACGTGCCACCGCAACCACAAGTAATACGGACCCCACTACATTGCTTGCTGCCATAATGGTTCCGATGTCATGTCATGATGATTCGAATGTTCATGAAGGTTCCGTCAGAATAAAAACTCCTTGCTTCGATGGTAGTACTCCTCTGTGGTATTCAGATTTCAATTCGATACAGTGGCTAGCAGGAATGGATGGAGCGACGAAGAGAAGGCTGTAGAAGTTGCTGGTGACACGCATGATAATGAGAAAGTCCAAGAAGAGCTAAATGATAGCCGCAGTGAAAGTGAGTGCCAACTTAATGGTCATGAAAACAGTAGTAACTATCACGAGTCGGGTATATTCAGAGGTCTTGCAAACTGGTAACTTCTGCGTTATGGTGAAGGCGGAAAGCACTATTTTAAATGGCAATTCGAATCGGATGAGACAACTGTTAATGCCGTAGTTGAAGAGTTCATTAACGAAAACCGGCAAAAAGATACACAGGCCAGCGAGGATGAGACAGCATTGCAAGGTAGTGATCCAGTACTGGATAAGATTATAGCAGTGAAGGATTCAGAAGAAGAAACCCAACATGCTGAAAAAGAAGGTCTGAACGGACTACATTTGAGCGAGTACAAATAGAAATGGTCCGCAAGAAGATGAAGGCTGATCGTGATCGGGCAGCAAATATTGAAGGCTTGAGTGTGATAAAGATGGTTAAACTTTACAGCCCGCAGAGAAGGAGAATGTTGATTGCTAAATGGTACTCTAGGCGGAGAAGACCCTACAAAGAATCCAAAAGAATAAATTATGTCAATTATTAAGTAGAGGTACTACAACCCGAGAACAAAAATTAAGAGACCTTGGAAAACCATTGAGGTAGAGGTAATGAGCCTATTCGGGACGAACAGGCTTAAGTGTTACAAAAATCAGGTTGGACACCCCTGCGTTTATTACATTAGTAGTATATCTAATTCAGAAAAGTATAAGATTTCAGGCTCAATGATTCAATGTGCGTGTGCGCGTGAATGTGCGTTGTGTGTTTGGGTTTTGTTTTTTATTTTTTACATCGATTGCATTTGCTCATTTGAGTTGGGTTTTATTTTTTGGGTTTTGTTTTTCTTCCTTTGTTTTATTTTACTTCTTAATCAAAAAGTTTTACAGTTTAAATTTGCTTAATCTGCATAGATTTATACTATAAAAGTTATCGCAATATCACATATCTGCTCCATCACCTGATAAACTATACATCCACGGACACAAGGGAAAATGTTGTCCTGGTTTAGCGTTTAGGTCGAAACCCATCTCATGTTTTTCCATCGTATGGAGAAAGGCAGTAACGAGCCAGGCGTGTTCTTCTTCCATCACATGTATAAAATCTATGAAGAAATTAGCAATTTTATGTCTTAAGTCGTAAATGATGTCTCTTAATCAAAAGAATTTGTATGAATGAATAAAGAAAAAGTTTTTCGAGTTTAAGTATAGCTTTCGAAAATGTGTGCTCACTAAGTCTGTACATAAAGTTTCATGAAATATATAATTGGTTCTGGTTTCCAAGCATGCGATAACATGTTTAGTTCTAAACACAATCATTTCAGACACGTTTCGGCATGTTCAATTTGAACAAAGGAGAATATTTCAAGTTTAAGTATAGCTTTCGAAAATATATGACACTTTACCGCTTTGGTTTCCAAGCATGTTATCACATGTTTAGTTTTAAACACAATAATTTCATTCGGCGTAGAATTCATTTACATATAAGCTGAGAGATTTTGAATTATTTCGTTAGTATATATTATAATTTTATCACCAAAATACATCCCCAACTACATCCTTACAATTTTAGAAAAAGTGAAAATAATTTTATTTTCGTGTAATATTTAAATGCGGTCTTAGTGTAGTTGTGTAATTTTTATTATAAATATTTAAAAAATTTTAAAGTATGTATACATATGTTTATAACTATTAAATGTTTAGCATTGTGAACAACTTGAACACTTTTAGGAAATAAAAAAAATTAATAATGGCTGCTAATTATGAATGTTCCAAATGCAAAACAATATTTGTAAATAAATTGGATTTAGCTATTCATGCGAGGAATCATGCATCAACATAAAGAACTATAGGATTTGGAGGACAAATAAAGAAGATTAATAGTGCTTTTAAAAATGTGATAATAATTTTATGATGATAGATATTCGTTTCCGGAAATATTTTTAAAGAAATCACTAACATCATTAGCAAAAGAAGTTGATTTTTATTTAAAAAATCATATTGATATGAAGTTTATTATGGATTTACATGCCTACATGTCAGCATAGCTGCTTTTCTGGAAGTTTCATTTTCAGTTGTTTAAGACTAATACAGCCAATATCTTCTATATTAGAAATCGATCGTTTTAGTATGTTTTCCAAAAATATTTTATTTTTAAGCCCTTTAACGTATATATCATAGTATTTTAAATTTGTCTTTAAGAAGTTTAATACAATCTTAAAATCTATTAATCAATTAATGATTTCTCGCCAACCAATTTGCTTCCTTTCACTTTTCTGATGATAAAAAATTCAATTCAGACAGGGGTTTTACAAGGAAATGTATGTATGACTTAGAATTAATAACAACAGCAAGTTATTTTACAATAAAAGTGTTTACATCACTTTTAAATCCTTGTATATCCATAAAAATTATGTTTGACATATTATCATATAGTTTATAAAATTTTCCGTACTTGTCCCTTTAAAGGTATGATTCGATTAAGCGATCGTGAATTAATATGCAATAGGCTGATTTGTTTGCTGGAATATTAGTAGTTGTTTCAAATTCAGTTTTTATATTAACAGGAACACTATTTACAGATTCGTTTTGATAACTGACGTCTATTACTATTACAGGAGGCTTATTTTTAAACTCTCGGCAAGTTAAAAGTAGTTGAGGATCTTTCATATAATAGTTTTGTTGAAATCTTACATAAATGTCGTATAGAAGTGCAAATCTTTCATGCTTAAACTTTATATTGAGATCGTCATATGGATAGGAATCTGAATTTAATTGTATCTATATATTGCTAAGACATCAATGAAAAGCAAATGACACAAAATATGAACTTCCCTATTAGCAGCTAACTTGACATTCCATAGGTAAATAGTTCATTAGTTAAGCTGTGGTTTAATATGACAGTCCCAGCTACGAAATGCTATTGTTAATGGATTACCACTATTAATTGTCTTTATCATATTTAATTTGTTAAAATCTGATAGTTGGATCTGTGGAACTCTTCCTTCCTCCATGCGATGGAAAACATGAGAAGATGGGTTTCGATCTAAACCCTGAGCCAGGACAAAATTTGCCCTCGTGTTCGTGAATGTATAGTTTATCATGTGATGGACCAGATACGTGCTATTGCGATAGTTATATTTAAAAAAAACAATGCAGAAAAATAATATAAAGCTTTTATAACTTTTATAGTATAAATCTAAATTAAGCAAATTTAAACTGTAAGACTTTTTGATTAAAAAATAAAATAAAAAAGCAAGAATAAAACCCAACTCAGATGTGCCCGAAAGCTTATATTTTTCTAGCTCAGATGAACCAAAAAGCCCATAAATATACTACTTACATTGCTAAAAAAATGAACAAAAATCGCAAAAACACCTATACGTGCTGTTTACAAATAACTTAATCGACAACAACATTAGCAGAAATAAAGTAAATAAAAATAGAACGCCAACAACAATAATTAGGCAGAAAAGAAAACAAGTAACAGACAATAACAAACAACATCAAATACTAAGTGCTGAAAGGAGTAGATGTTTACATTTGCATAGCTACACAAGAACTAAAAATAATGTATGAGAAAGAAATTGAATCTACCTCAAATATCGAGAGGTAGAACAACAGTCAGTTTCAGCCAAACCTAAATTAGAGCGTTTAGTGTTATTTATCTGTCAAAAACTCTCATGTACATACAAATTGTATGAAGCAAACCCAAATACGCGACGTCAACGCTTTGTAATTTGAAAATCCAATTTTGACAGCGCGTTGGAAAGTGAAGTTGACTGCGAAACGCTGTTATAGATACACAAAATTGGCGGTGTTGTATATCTTTAAAAATGGTTTGTTATTGTTTATATATTAAAGTAATGTCAATTGACTATTTCCATCTCACATTTAGCGATTTGATTACTATTAACATTTTTTATTTAGTTACGTTTTGTGGAAAATTTAAGTTGACATTACTTATTACGACGCAACGCTAATGCTCTTATTTAGGTATGTCACTTCAGTGCCAGCCGCCAGTCAACGCAATGCTCAACGCTCTAATTTAAGTTTGACTGTTAATTTGTGTAAATTCAGCGAACAAGTTTATGCGTGGTAAACTCAGCGTGAAGAGAGTTTATTGGTTTGAACTCGGTGTGAAGAGTTTATAAGAAGTAAACTTAGTGTGACACGTTGAAGTGAAGTAAAAACCAGTTTAGTTGGAGCCTACTCAGTAAAGTTAAGTGTTGATAACCTCTGGTTGAAAATGTTGTGATCGAATCTAAATTGTAACAACGCTCGTGTTGGAAGATCTTTTGGTAAAAAGATCTGTCGAGTAATTGTTGTTGTTCACAAAGTAATACACAGAGAGAATAATTAAGAATTGAAATTGTTATTGCTTATAAAATGGTTAGAAGCTGCACCACACCACAGCTGCACAACTATATATATAAAGGATTTTAATTAAAAACTGAACACAAGATTTATTTTATTTTAACTACAATTTACGAACTCATAAATAAACGTTTTTAAAAAGGTAAAAGCAACAATATACATGTATAATACATACATACATACATATATATATATATATATATATATATATATATATATATATATATATATATATATATATATATAATATAATGTTACTTGTATTAATAACGACCTTCCACAATGATAATTAATGGGACGATAAGAAAACTTTACACAAACTTTTGGTTATCAAATAGGCTGAAGCGAATGAAAAAAATAAAAAAGCAAATGTACCAAACAGCAGTGTGGTTGGATAATGATTACCATTGGAACAATTACAAAAGCTGCAGAAACAAATATACATCAGAAATATCTAGTGCTAAAAACATTTATATGAATAACAAAGTCAATAGTTGTACGGACCAAAAATCTATGTGGAAAAAAAAATCTTTTATTCTTAAAACAGAATACACGAAGATAATAAAAATTTCAGGGATAACTGTTACAATCGCACAAGATATTGCAAGCGAATGGAGCTCTTTTTTATTTTGAGTGTGAAACAAATAGTTAACAGTATATCATATGTATATTGAATATAAAATATTATAGAGGAAAATCCTAACTTAATTTTTAAATTCAAGAATTTGGATAATTTGATATTAAGAAATTACTCATGGTAATATCTGATAGTATGAACAATCAAAAATACAATAATTTTCTAACTGTAGATATTGTTAGGTAAATAAAAATACAACACATCAGCGCGTTAAACTGTTTGTGGGATTTTGGTATATTTTGTATCACCCTGTTAATTTTGCAGCACTGCCAAATCGACCATCTTTACGTTACATTTGAATTAACGGTTATGAAAATAGAAGATGGTCGATATTTCCCTAACCTTTCAAACTGTAGGCAATTAGGTATTTATAGTGGCTGCTTTACCTACAAGTCAGTTAGTTATCGTTTGGCTGTCAATAAATAAAGTTGTGTTAAAGCGAAAATAAAAGTGTTGTATAAACGAACATTAAGTGTTGTGTTAAGTCAAATAGTATAAAAGTTATAGTAGAATAAATAAAAACTGTAAAATATCAAAATAAAGCGGTGTTTATTTTAGTTTAAAGCAATTTAAACGAAGTTAAACCTTTTAAAAAAGGTTAAAACGTAACATTGGTGTCAGAAGTGCGATTGCGTATATAAAAATGAAACAAAATAAAACGGAGTAGAATGAAGTTCCAAACATCAAAAGTGGACAGGCTCAAACAGAAATTGAATAAATTAGAGCTGTCAACAACCGCTAATAAATCCGAATTACAAAAACGTCCGTTAGAGGAATTCCAGAGGATCGGCATAGACATCGATAATCACGAATTTGACGACGAGAATGAGCCTGTAATGAGTGCCCCTACAACAACAACTAGTATAAACGTTAACTCGCTGCTGGCTGCTATGATAAAAAAATTCAGGTACAGAGCAAAATGCTTGTGGCTGAGGTGCGAGAAACTTCTAGAGCTGATAATGAAAAGCTGTTGGTGCAGGTAAAAGAATCTTCTAAAGCTGTTAATTAAAAGCTGTTGGCACAAGTAAAAGAAACTTCTAGAGCTGATAATGAAAAACTTATGGAAAAAATTAATGTTGTGGCTGAGGCACAAGAAACGTCTAGAGCTGAAAACCAGAATTCTCTGACAAAAATGGAAACGAAACTTGAGAAAACTTCTGTTGAGCTTCTAGAAACCTATAGAGACGAAATATGAGAAACTTCCAAAGCGACAACAGAGAAGTTGCAGGAAATATTGAGACGGTCAGTAAAAGAGTAATTTTCGTCGAGGCAAAAGTGCTAAATATAGAAAAGACTGTTGACGAAAAATTTGTTGTAATGGAGGAGAAAGTCAACACTCCCCAGTGCCAAAAACAAAAACCAGTGCGTATTATACCAGAAGTTTCCAGCAGAATAAAAACACCTTGCTTCGATGGTAGCTCACTCCTATCCGTATTCAAATTTCAGTTCGATACTATAGTCAACAGAAACGGATGGGACGATGAAGAGAAGGCCCTGGAATTAAGAGGTGCTGCTGCGGAAATTCTAGAAACCATGCCAGCCAGCTGCCGAAGCAACTACAGTGAATTAAAGTTGGCGCTACAGCGTTGGTTGGTGCAGCTAACCTATCCAGGAAAAAATTACCCACTAGTAGATCATCTCAAGACCGAAGCCTTCGTCAACGGCTTACGAGACCCTGATATTAAACTAGCTGTATGCGCAACACAAAAGACAACCTTTGCAGATACTGTGGCGTTTGCACTAGCTCAGAAGACAGCTCGCACGATATCAAAGTCACAAGTACACAAGGTACGTAATTTAGAAGTTGTGGCAGAGAAAGATGCTGAAGTCAACAAAATAGAGGCTCCTAGTTGAGCAGGAGTCAAAATTGAAATGTTTTAATTTCGGAAAGAGCAGCCACTTCCAGAGAAACTGTAACGCCATGCTAATGGTCCAGATCCGTTTCACCACCGAGAAATAATAAACGGGCCAACTACCATCAAACAACAAAAGAATCGCCGTTAAACTAAATCGAGTTAGCACTAAGGGCAAGAGCTAGCTCCCACAATCTCCATATCAGTGATGCAGAAAAAAAAAACAGCAATCTTACAACGTGCGGGTACATTAATGGCAGACAATACACCTTCACTATAGACACCGGTGCAATTCAGTCCATCATCAGACCTGATATAGTAAGGGAAAGTGTGAAATACTCAATAATATCAGACAACGAACAGCTACTAGAGAATCTGCCATCGTCTGCTGACAAATAGAGTTGAAGCTGAACTGAAGCCAATATCAGTGTAAGCCATGTTTTTATTGTAGACGAGGTTATTATAGGTGCCGATTTTATGATAGTCCATGGTATAAATTTGAATATAGGGCGACAGATAATGGCTTAATGTAGATATATCTCTTGATGTGGGATACCAGCATCAAGTGCACGCTAGGAGATTAGTTGCTGTCAAACGACAAAAATTACCACCTCAGGCTGAGTCATTGTTTTAAGTCCAACAAAGAAGTAATAGTCCCGGTGAGAGTGCTCAATCCATCAGGCCACGAAAAATTCATTTGTGAAGACCCCGAGGTAGGCCAATGTCCTAGTAGAGGTGGTAATAAGCAGCGAACAATTGCTGAAAACTGCCAATATGTCAGCCAAGGACCAACAGGTGTTTGACGAAAATGTAGAGAAATGGATGGCGGGTCTAGCTGCTTCAGAAAGAAATGAAGCTAAAAAGCTGCTAAAAAAGTACGCCTGCATATTCGCCACGAAAAATAAAAATCAAGGCAGAACAGCTATAGTCAAACATGAAATAAATACTGGCGTAGCGAGGCCGATAAAACAGGCACCCAGAAGTATACCTCTGGCGAAGCGTAATGAGGTTAAGGAGTTGGTCAATGAAATGGAGAAGAGAATTGAACCATCATTGAATCCTTGGAGCTCACCTGTAGTCTTAGTTAAAAAGAAAGATGGCAGTACAAGATTCTGCGTAGACTACAGGAAGTTGAACGATGTCAGTATAAAGGACAGCTACCCGCTACCGAGAATTGACGATACGTTCGACACGTTAGCTGTAACAAAGTGGTTTTCTACATTGGCAGATAGAGATCGTAGACAACGATAAGGAGAAAACTGCTTTCAGTGTGAACGGTGGTTTTTGGCAGTTTAAAGTTATGCCATTTGGGCTCTGCAATGCGCCGCACCCATTCGAGGGGCCATGGAGCGCGTACTAAAAGGACTCCATTGGAAGACTTGTCTGGTGTACCTCGATGGCATAATAGTGATGGGCAGAACTTTCGACGAACACCTCAGAAACCTAGCAGAAGCAAAAGCTCTAGAAAACCTAAAACAACGTTTTTATTGGGTTGGATGTCAGCAAGCAGTGGCGGATTGGATAGCAAACTGTACCCAGTGTATCGCAGCTAAAGGTCCAGTAAAACGAAGCTGAGGTCAGCTACAACAAGAGAGGATAGCGATGAACGTAGCAGGCCCTTTTCCTGTAAGTAATGCTGGAAATCGTTATGTCCTCGTTGTGATGGATTTTTCCAGCAAATAGCCGGAAGTGTATGCTATAGCTAATAAAGAGGCGAACACAATTGTAAATGTTTTTGTGAGCAACTGGGTATGCCGCTATGGGGTTCAAATAGAGCTACATTCCCACCAGGGTAGAAATTTCGAGTCTGCTGTATTTGAAGAAATGTGTGAGATATGCGGAATAAAAAGTACTCAATATACTGCCAAGGTTATTTTTGGGACTTGCGAGCTATGGGAAGAAAGATAATGAGGCTATTCGGGACGAACAGACTTAAATGGAAGGCAGTGTTACGAAAATACAAATACAACACATCAGCGCTTTAAAACTGTATTGGGTGATTTTAGTATATTTTGTGTCACCATGTTAGTTTGGTAGCAATACCAAATCAACCATCTTTACGTTACATTTGAATTAACGGATATGAAAATTCAAAGTGGTTGATATTTCCGGAACCTTCCAAACTGTAGGCAATTACGTAAATAGAGGGGCTGCTTTACCTACAAGTCAGTTAGTTATCGTTTGGCTGTCAATAAATAAAGTTGTGTTAAAGCGGAAATAAAAGTGTTATATAAACGAACATTTAGCGTTGTATTAAGTCAAACAGTTAAAAGTTATAGTGGAATAAATAAAAACTAAAATAACAAAATAAAGCGGTGTTTATTTTATTTTGACGCAATTTAAACGAACTCAAACGTTTTAAAACGTAACAATATATTTATAAATAATTACGATCTACTCGATGAAACAGGAAACTTTCCAAGTTCCCTAAAAGAGTCATGAATTGTGCCTATTCAGAAGGTTAAAAACACTACAGATCTTCAAGAGATTCGCCCAGTGAATATACTGGCGACTGTTAGTAAGGTGTTGGAAAAAGAGTACATTAGCAATTAAGCAAATACAATGCAAAAAATAAATTATGAAGTGAAAGCCCATCCGGGTTCAGAAATCAACATAGTTGCGAATCACTCCTCAACTTAGTATTATTACAACGGAAGACTAAAATATACAAAATCGATATATAGTAGCAGTCTTGCTGGACCTAAAACGTTCGGTTGAAACCGTAAATCGACAAATTTGGTTGGATAAGTTAAAAAATATAAATATATATAAAAGGTATTGAATTAAAATGGATTGATAGCTATCTAAGTAACAGAACTTAGAACAAAGTGTGGTGAATTCGTATCAGAAAATAAAATCGTCAATTCCTCAAAGAGCAGTTTTAGGAACATAACTATTCCTAATTTACATGATTGATTTAGGAAAAGAACTGAAAAAAAGTCAAGGTGTGTATGTTTGCCGATGATGCACTTATTTATATACGTAAATAGCACAAATATTAATAAATGTATGCGTGTACTAAATATTGAGTTGATAGATGTCGTATCCTATCTTAAGATGAACAAAAGGAAACTAAACATACATAAAATTAAAGCTATGGTTATAAATGGAAACACGGATGAGAATATACTAATTGATGGAAATTTAATAGAAAAAGTTGAAGAATTCAAATATTTTGGTGCTATTTTCGATAGAAAATTGAGTTTTGATTTACATTTCAATTACATTTGTAAAAAGATTTCGCAAAAAATAGCTTTTATACGTCGAATTCGTTATAAACTGTCTACGACTACATGTGTTCAAATATGCAAAAGAAATAAATAGTGAAACCACACATCGAATACTGCTCTATTGTACTATTTCCTGGAAGTCAATAAATAAGAAACAGACTTCCAAAATTACAAAATAAGGGAATGAGAAGTATATTTATATGTCATAGACTAACGCACGTAGCATACATGTTAAATAGGTTACGTGTTTGTATATAAATTTAAAAATGAAATGTTTCCAAGCTATCTGAAGAATCAAGTGGTATATCTTGGGGACGTGAAACCATATTATCTTCGAAATAACAATGACTTTAGATTAAAATTTAGTACACGAATTATTATCAGAATCTATTGTTTTAAAATCGCCTTAAACTGTTTAACTCAGTTCACGTAAAATAATAACATATGTTAGGAAAATTTTTTTAATTCCATATTATTTAAAATGTGTACTAAATATTCGTCTTAGAAATTACAGTTTACTATTTAATATTCGCTAAACTGGAATTGCAACACCTTTAGTCCTATTTATTATTAAATGAAGAAAGTCATGTTTTAAAATATCCTATTCGCACCTTTGAATTTTAGGTTATGATATAAGTACTGTACCCAGTTTTGAGCGATTTTTTTCGTAAGATTTTAGTCTTAGTTATAACGAAGTTTTTGTAATGGTAGCGTCATTTGTTACTTAAATATAAAACTAGAGCTTCATGGGCTCTTTTAGAGCAATTGTTCACGTTCAATTCACACGTATACTTACGCTTTAGCTTTTAGTCGTCAATGAGGCAGCGACGAATGCATGTATGGCTGATGCATGTTGGTTTTTTTTTTTAATTTTTTAAAACATCAACTTTACTTTAATTTCCATGTTCTCACTAACACAACTACGTTTTTACTTTTGCACATCACTGAACTTTGTATTGTATACCTAAAAACTGTATTACTCATAAGAAAAATTTAATGGAATGCCATTAAGACCAAGTTCTGAAGATATACAAAAATCAATATATACTTTGCATGGGAGGTGCCACACCCATTTATTTAATTTTGCTCACATTTGGACAGATGATATGTATTAACTACGAAGTTATTTAGACCAAATTCAGAACCTTCTAGTATTACCGTGCCGAAGATATACAAAAGTCAATATTTACTTTGTATGGGAGGTTCTACTCCCACTTGTCTAATTTCTTCCACTTTTTATTGATGATTTATATTGACCACAGAGTTATTTGAACCAAATTTAGAAACTTTAACTATTACTAGATATATAAAAAATAATATTTACTTTATATGGGAGGCGCCACAGCCACTTATTCTATTTCGCTCATATTTCGACTGATGATGTCGATTGAGTACAGAGACCAAATTCAGAATCTTTCACTGCTATCGTTCCAGTATTTACATCATATTTTTTATTTAGATCAGATTCATGTTCTACTTTGTATGGGAGATACCACTACCATTTATTGAATTCCGCCCACTTTTTGGCTGATGATTTGTATTGACCACAAAGTTATTTCGGCGAAATTTGGGAGCTCTTACTATTACCGTTTTAACTATATAGACATATAAAGAAAAAATTTTTATGGGCATGACACCGCCAGGTAAACAATAACCATCAGTGTAAGTAAACCTTTCCAATTCTTGTGTTGGTTGGTATACTCGTTTAGTGGTTCTCGAATTATAAAATGACAAACATAGGACAATTTATACATATATATAGATAAAGTACACAAATTATAAGTGTTGTAGAAAAAATTTGTGTTTGCAACAACTATTTTATGCGGTTTTTTATTTAAATTTTGGAACATACGATACCATTTGTATCAAGTCTGGTTGGAACCAGAGATGTAACATTTATAAGAAAAATTACAAAAGAGTCTTATTTATCCATTTACATTGACGAATAAATAATAGTTATAAACAACGATTATTGTAGGATATATTTATTTCTGGTCATCGTAACCAAGCGAAAAATATTTATTTTTGGTTATGAATAACTATTATAGCAGCCAAAAAGTTTTGTGGTTACCAATAACCACTATTGAAAATAAGTTTCTTTTGGTTATCTGTATGGTACAATGATTTATTGGTTAGTTTTATGATAATAAGCGATCGCAATGAAGCGTCTGAAAGTTTACATCTGAGATCACTTTGTACCAGTCTCAAGGCATAAGTTGAGTTGTTGGAACAGTATGTAAAGGGTGTCCAAAATTGATGTATCATTTTAATTTTAACTAAAAAACTATATTTTTTTTAGATATTAAAAATATTTATATTTGAGTTTATTACAAATAGGTTCCGGTTAAAAACGAAAAATTATGTTGGTCAAGTGACTCTGCAAGCTTCCAATCTTTTACCAAAATTATCAGTCACATTTTTCAATAAACTGTTGTCAATGATTGATATCAACTCGATAATGTTGGTTTTAAGCTCTTGATCTGTTGTGGGATTATTGCTGTACACTTTCGATTAAAAAAAAAATCTAGGGGTGTCAAATCACACGATCTTGGTGGCCAATTTACTCCTCTCCGAGATATAATGCGATTTTCGAACTTTTCTTCCAAAAGATCCATTGTTTCTCTTGCTGTGTGAAAAATGGCACCATCCTCTTGAAACCACGTATTCTATACGTCTAAATCATAGATTTTCCGCCACATAAAGCTTCGGATCATCTACCTATAGCGATTTCCATTGATTAATGATCACTCTCGATTATTTTTGGCAGATCTGGGCGGTTTTTCTTTTCCGTGTCAGAGCCATCGCTTCTGAACGGTACAAATCATCTCCCGCACGTAGAGATCGATGAAATATATTTAGGATAAGATTTGGTGAGCAGTCCAGTGGCTAAGTGAAATTAAATAACAGATATGTACTTTCCAAAATGCCATATACGAGTAAGTTATTAAAAATATGAATCATTTTGAGAATCTTGCTTTTTGAAGTTACACCTATTAGTAGAGTATATAATCTTGCTTTTTGAAGTTACACCTGGTAGTAGAGTATATAATCTTGCTTTTTGAAGTTGCATCTGGTAGTAGAGTATATAATCTTGCTTTTTGAAGTTACACCTGGTAGTAGAGTATAAGTATAAATTAAACAATTGTTTTTCTCATTCGTTAGTCGTTTATTATTTTTGCAATTTCTTTTTATCGTTTAACCGAGACAGAAGTACAAGATTATTTCCTTATAAGAAGGCCAACTTGTGTCATTATCAATAAAGAGAATAGAAAGCCGCTTACAAAACTGAATGGGCAAACTTTTTCCTACTAGAGGCCTGTAGGCTTAGAAATTCTTTTTGAATTAAGGTTATTGTTTAAAAATCAGCTTAAGTACAAAATTTCGTCACCAGCCTTTAAATTTGAATCTAAATAAATAATAGTACAAGTTTATAATCGGTTTATAATTACATACACATACGTTCCGTAATACTTGTTGGTTAAAATTTTTATTTAAAAATTTCTGGTGCTCCTGCGGATGAAGCAATCAAGTCTGTAAGTCCTTGTCTCTTTAATATAAAATTTTGATTTGGTCTGGGCATTTTATGGATTATTAATATATGTCTTAGTAGGGGCCATTAGGCCTAAATTATGCACAAATAAATTTTAAAGACTCATCATAACCAAACAGATGAAACAGTTATATTTTCTATTATGCGAAGATTGTTAACACATAGTTAAAAAGTTCTCAACAAATATGACTTGTACCATGTTTTTTTAATTCAGTCAATACTGCTATAAATTCCATACATAAAATTATATCTTATTGTTTTTTGTATTACAATGGGACTTAAAGATTTGGTTATTTTTCGTTACTTTTTTATTGAAATTTGGTTACTAAAACTTATAAATTGTTGCAACACTGAATACCATACCATATCTTGGGAGTACTGAAAACAATATATATAAATACTAACTAATGAACATTGAATAGTTTCTAGGCATTTTTCCTTTTTAATATTTTATATTTTCTTAGTTTATTTGTTTGATTTTATGTTTAATTTCATGGCTGCATTATTTTCATCCTTATAACTGCTGCAAAAAAATAACTATCATTAGCTATAAAGCATTTTCTAAAATAAACTCCGCTCAGCTCTCAACTTCTCTCTTATGCATTCCTATCCATTCTCAGCTATCATTAATTGTCATGAAGCAATAAATAAAGGCGACGCCGACAGGTTTTTAAAATAATTTTCTACTGCGCATGTACGTCACAATAGAATAAAATTGCCTGTATTATATGAAATTTTAATGAATATTGGAAAAAAAAGTGTTATGTTTTTTTGATATACATATAACATATTAAAAGTTTATTTAAATTTGTTATTTTTATTGTATTTTTTGTTTATAATTAATTATTGACCATTTTATTTTATATTTAAATGTAACATTCATTATTTTGCTTTAAAAACAAAACAAAAAGGTATATGCCTACGTCACGCTCACTTTTATCGAGAGAGAGAAAAATAACAGACTTGCGCAAAACGAAATCCCTTATTATTTGATTCATGGTTCATTGTCAGTCGTCATATGTAAATAAATTGTTCCCATTTTAGTTGGATTTTTTATTTCTTTTTTGCTTTTTTTTCAGAGAAAACGGCGAATCGTTTTTAAGTTATTTCTTTTAGTTCAATGTTCAGTTCGGCTACAAACTCTACCATTGCACGAAAGAAACATTTTTTACCGAATAGCTATAATTTTAGATAATCGCTTTAGTGAATCTACCCGTATGTGCTTAATATCGCTGGAAAACGAATAAAGAAACATATAGAATACATAGTGATATAATCGGTACTAACTTCAAGAAAATTAATAAAATTTTAGCGATCGGTATGAGGTTTTTTATAATAGAATCGATTTTTTTATACATACACTCATTTCACAGTTCCAACAATGTAGCATTCATTCACAGGCATTTTTATGCTGTTGAAGAACAAAAGATCAATTAACTTTCATCAAATTTTGTTGGAAAAAATTAAGTGTTTCAAAATACATACTTGAATTATTTTCAGTGGAATACGTTGAGACTACTCTGAATAAAGGATGTTCAACATCTTGATAATGCTACACACTATATTTTTTTTGGCCTCCTGTAACATTTTCCAATTTATAATTTTCAATGTTTACCACCTCAAAGAAATGTTAGAACGACTGTATTAGGGATCTCAAAAGCCACCCTGGGAATGAAAGAGCCGACTACTTAACGAACAGAGGGCTCGACAAGTTTTGATTGGGCCTGAAGTATTATTTGGTATCGCGGTAGGATACCGGAGAGGTAGCATCAACTCCTAGGTTGTGAAGAAATTTTCTCGGCTATAAGAGAATGCTTTTAGTCTGGGGCAAGTGAAGAGATTTATTTCCTTATCTTCTAGCTATTATTACTCAACAAAAGCAAACTTACAGTACTAACGGGTCTATTTACCGGTCATTTTGGTCTTAGATACCACAATATCATAGGCCGAAATAGATTCGTGGTCTACACATATCATATCAGTCAAAAAGTGGGCGAAATAAGATAAGTGGGCATAATATCTCCCATACAAAATAAATATTGATTTAGTACATCTTAAGAACGGTACAAGCTGAAGTCTCTAAGTTCGGTCTAAATGAATTTGTAGTCAATACAAATAATAAGCAAAAAATGGGCGGAATTGGATAAGAGACCATGGCATCTGCAACACATAGTGAATATTAATTTTTGTTATCTTGAGAATTGTAATATTGTAGTAGAAGTTTCCAAATTTGGCTCAAACAACTTCGTAGACGATACATACCAACAGTCAACAACTGGGAGAGATTGGATAAGTAGGAGTACCAGCTCGCATTTATACCACTTATAGAATTTTATAAATGTAAAGAACGGTAACAGTTAAAGCAATGGGATCTATCCATATCCGCCAAGAAGCGGGAGAACAATTGTAAAGGATTGGTTATTATACAACGTTCCTAAACGTCTGCATTCTATTTTTTAGTCACCTGACATAAGCCGTACAGGCAACTTATCCGATAAATTCGGTGATCGAAATAGTGCAATTAAAAATAAATAAAGCTTTAAAACTGCTTCTTCTAAAGAACGACACAAAAATTTCAGTGAAACTACAACAAAAAAAACTGTATTTTAAGTCAAAAGCAAATTTAATGAATAAATATTCTCTATACAATATAAATTACCAATAAAAAATTTTTTAATTCTTTTTTGGAAAATACTGCAGAGTATGTAATATATACTTTTCTGTGTGCAGCAAAATGAATTTCTTATTTTTCTTTGAATATAAAGGATGTGTTATACAAAAGTTGAAATTTTTTGGTTTATTTTTCGCGTAGATATACACTATATCATTTTTGAAAGTCCAAACTTTATAGTTCTGTGTAAAATCTAGTTTTCGGGAGGGTATGTATACTTTCCTATGCGACTGTATACATACTTTACCTGCAATTTACGTCAGTTATTGGCAATTTTGAATATAGAGTTAATTTGGACCCTCGATAGCAAGTATGTAATAAGAAATATAGATACCACTTAAGGATTAAAGCCTAGTCTACCCAGCAATTTTACAAAATAACCCTCTTTTATGCCTGTAAATTTGCTACATTGCTTATGGTACTATATAAACCAAAACTATACATATATGCAACAAATAATATTTAGTAGAGTGATAAATATTGTATATTATAAATATTAATATTGGGCATTTGTACCGAAATGTTTACCATAATCAAAAATTTTAATGTTCTTTTAAACAGATAATTTTATCATATCTTCATATGGCAGTCATCAACTTTAATTAATTTCAAAAATTTTTACATTTATCCATAAACCATTCCGAGGTATTAAGCTGGAATTACACGATTGTCAGAAATGCACCGATATTACACAATTTGTATTGTGTTTTTGCCACAAAATATTAAAATTATTTTGCGAAAATAAATTTAAAAATTTCAAATATTAGTACGTATTGTCTTTTTGATCAAGGTAGTATGTGTATGTATTGTTTCCTAGTAAGCATTTCCTTTCATTATTGTTGTGTGTTGCCTAATAATGTACTACACATTTTTTATCAAAGTTAGCTACCGGTCTTTATGGTTTATTTTACTTTCAACATATCTGGCTTTCATTTAAATACTAAAAATGCAAAATGTATATTCTAAGAATATTTTTCTAACTTTTTCAAATAAAAGTAAGAAAAATTCCCCTAATATTGCAAGAAAAAAATTTTTCCGCTAATATTGGTCAAAGTTAAGTATCTGCATTTAATTTTGAATAGACTTGGGTTCTTTAGCTCTTTTCAGTGATCATCTTTTTAGTTCAGTTTTTAGTACTCAGTTGGTTTCACATAAATTATTATTATTTTGTTGAAAATTTTAATTTTCAAATATTTCGCTTTGTGGACGTTTTTCAATTATAAACATTGAATATTTAGACATAATTATATATATATATATATATATATATATATATATATATATATATATATATTATTTTTTAATGCGTTTTGCAGGATGTTTTTTTTTTGCAGTAAGATATAATTTAACGATATCCTTGGATTATTTTTTTTAATAAATCTCTGCTGCGCAAGAAAAATTTTCGACAGCATTTGAACGCAAAGAAGAAATCAGCCAGACAAACAACTTTACCTTGTATAATTTCACCGTGGCCACAACCGTTGCCACAACCTACTTTGACTGATCATTGATTTTTGAAAAATTATACACATATATATTGCATATATATTAGGGAGATCGATTATTCGACTTTTTTCAAAAACCGGTCTTTGCATAATTCGAAAAGTAGCACTTTTAAAAAACCCGGTTTTCGGTGAATAATAATTCAAATAACCGGTTAACCGGTTCTTTTATCTAAATAAAATTGTTCCTAATTCTTGAAGTGCAGAGCTGGACCACCTCGTTTTAAAAATAAGCAAAAGCTGATGGAGAGCTTAAAATTAAAGTAGCAATCAATACTAACAATAATTCTAACAAATTTCATAAAAACTATGCCAAAACGGTGTGCGGAGGCCATAAAAAACAAAGTACAGAAAAATGCTTAAGTTTCGAACAGCTACTCAAGGAGCTAATTTCGTTTTTGTTGTATTACTTGGTAGAGAATGGAATTAAAGGTTTGTTATTATAGTTATAATTTAGATAAGATAACAAAAATTAAATGTTTTACTTTGAATAAATCTATTATTAATATACGAGTCCTTAATTGCCTCGACAAGAAAACTTGCTTAGATTCCGAGCAGCACTGTATGTAAATTTATGCACCACGTATTTAATAGTGTATGTGTTAAGTAAGAACCCACCTTCCAACCAAGAAATCGTCGGTTCAATCCCAGGCCACACCATCTGATAATTTTCAACAGCGATATCACCTCACAACATTACCAGCAATTGTTTATTTACGCTGTGAAGAACTTCACTAACTAATATATCTGCAGTTCGGAACCGGCGTTTGTGGGTTTGTGGGCTTTAAATGAGTCTAGTTGATCATTCTCCATATATAAAACTCAATATTTATTTACAGAAGATGAGAAAAAATTATTTTGCTCAAGAGTGTATATTTTTTCGGTCTACCTTGGTTTTCACGTTCTTTGTTAGAAGGTTCGTTTTCAAGGTTGTCATATATACGAAAATAATTAAATTTATACAAATAGTTAAACGAAGAGCATATTTTAAACAACAAAAATGTACAAACGTATAATAATTACACTTATTTAAATTAACCCGTTATTAGTGTTAAATTAACCGGCTTATTCGGCATTCGAAAAATGAAGATTTTGAAAAAACCGTATTCGACAAAACCAAAAAAAAAAAAAAAACGTTTAAAACCGGTCGAATAATAACCGTCCAATCTCCCTATGTATATAATAGCATTTTTTTGCAGATAATTTTTAAAATAACATTTTATTCCGGTTATTATTAATGGTATTTATATAAATTTTAATAATTAAGAATTTGCAATAACATGTTTTTGCAGGTACATTTTAAAAGGTTATTTGTCGCAAAATTTTAACTGATTTTTACATAAATGGCATTGAATTAATGATTTCTTTAAGTGAGGCTCAAAATTAATGAGAAATATTCTCTGTACGTATTCGTTTTTTCCATTTTTTATATTCTTTTGAATAAATTAGACCGTTAGAAAAATTAAAGTCAGCGAGACGAAAGATATATTTTAAATAAAAAAAAGGGAAAACAGAGCAAAATCAATTGTGTTCGTTTTATAACTTTTTCATACGAGTTTCCAATTGTTTATTTATTTATAAAAAGAAAATTGATAATATATTTTTTAACATAATAAAGGGTTCGCCAAATAATTTTTTTTTTTTTTGAAAATGCTATAAAAAAGCTACTGAATATTTTCTCAAATTTCTTTATTTATTTGAAAGTGCAATCCTTCCGGTTAATAATGGAAAATAATTTCATTCAAATGGCTGCCTCAGCTGGCCATGCAGTAGCCTACACGATCGGTCCAATTTTTAAACTCATTATCGATTGTGTGCAGCTGTATTTCACCAATGGCTTCACGAATATTGTCCTTTAAAGCGTTAATTGTCTCTGGCTTGTTGGCGTAACACTTATCTTTGACGGCACCCTACAAATAATAGTCCAACGGTGTCAAATCGCAGCTCCGAGGTGGCCAAACGACATCAGCTCTGCGGTTGAAAATGCGATCTTTAAAAACAGGGTGCAAAACATAGAGTGTTTGTGTGTGGGACGTAGCGCCGTCCTGTTGAAACCAAATGTTGCTAATATCCTTCTCTTCAATTTTTGTGAACAAATTTTCGTTCAACATGGCCCGATAACGATCGCCATTGACTGTAACGGCTACTCCTTGCTCATATTCGAAGAAAAATGGCCCAATTATGCTTCTGGACCAAAATCCGCACCAAACAGTGACTCGTCTTGGGTGTATCGGCTTTTCAATGTATGCGTGCGGGTTTTCTGTGTCCCAAATGCGCAAATTTTGCTTGTTTACATACCCGCCAAGATCAAAGTGAGCTTCATCTGAAAAGATAATTTTTGATTCTGCAACATTACTGTGATTTTCAAAGTTATGTCGCAATATTTCCCAGCGTTGTTCAAGCGTATACACAACCATATTCGTTCAGCGGAAGGATGAAACTAATTATCTGTCAAATCAGACATGAGCTAAGTGTTACCATTCGCGAAATAAGCACTAGTTGAAAAAAAAAGTTAGATGGCGGACCATTTATATTCGTATTTCTTTTGCTTAATTTGCATATTAAGATTGTGGCAACACTGTTTATATTATTTGAAAATTATTTATTTTTCAAATTAAGTGCCAAACATATCAATAAAACTAATATAAACGAAGAAGAAACGGAGCCAATGGAACTCATTGTCTGGCAACACTGATTATATATGTTATTTTCAGGGTGGCACTACCAACGCATATTCTTTTCATATAACATGAAAAAAGACACACGAACTAAAGAGAATCATGAATGAAAAATAATCATGTTCGAAAAAGAAAAATGAAAGAACAAACGACCGAACGAACTACGGAGCTAAAAAGACTCATTGTAATGACCCAGTCCCTTACCTCGATTGTGTGAGTAGTTCAATTGTACTAGGTCGTTCGCGAACTACTCAAGTCCAATTTTGAATAAAATCGGCAATAGCCAACAGATTTTCATGGTTTCATTCTGAACATTTTAAGCTTTAATTTAAATACTTAACATGTAAAATTTTCATTCTGAAAAACTTTTGTTGATTTGTTTAAAAACTGTTGTTGAGTTTTTGGAAAAAAAAAACTCTAATTTTGCGTGAAAACTTTTTTTCGCAACTAAGTACAAAAAATTGTCATCAGGTTATTTATAGAAAATTTTATCCCTAAACATTTTCTTGTACTTGGATTAAAATCGGTCGAGTCGTTTTCAATTTATGATATATTATATATATATATATATATATATATATATATATATATATATATATATATATATATATATATATATATATATATATATATATATATTGACAGAACTACAATGCTTTGGGCGAAAATTTTGACACGCGTAAAAAAAGTTTTTAGCCCGATGGAAAAAAACAGAAAACGGATTTGAATTCTGCGTTCTGACGCTATATTTTGCATCTCACAGTACATCAACACATGTAAGAATTGTAATAAAATTGTTATTTATATCAAAAAATATGTTTTTTATAGTTTTTAAAAATACTTGTATTGATTTTGGTAGGTTTTTCAAGACATTTTGGTAGAATTAAAATTTTTTAGTGGTAACACTGCTAAGCATACCATCAAAATCCGAATTTTCTTATCCTTTGAAAAGATTTCCTCTACAAAAATCCCTAGGTATTTTAGTCATTAAAATGTAAGAAAAACCATAGATATACAAAATTAATTTTATTCGCAAAGATGTATTTACACCCATATTCATAGAAATACAGTACCGAGCAGAAAAATCCAACGCTATATTATTTTTATAATTTTCACTAATGAACCCCCACTAATTAGCAGCATCTACGGCCGTCTTTCATGGATAAATTTTTTTGGCCTTAGCATTTTTTCGGTCCTGACGAGCAGTATTAAGTCGTTGGCGACGACTTCCTGGTTTTCTAACTATACTTCCAGAAGAGTGAAATTTGAGAAAACTCGACTAACAGTTGCTTTGTGTACTCTGAATAGGACTCCAACTTCGCTCATCGCCATTCTTTCCTCCAAAGGTTTTATTATTGCCACTTTGCTATCGTTTGACAACTGTTTCTTGAATAATAATAAATAAAAAAAATTCACAATGAAAAAAATTTTTTTAAATAACAACATGTTGCATTTTTTTACTCGTACAAAATGTTCACATTTTATAATAAAAAAAAATATTGTGATCAAATTTAAAAAACATAAACTGATAATATAGAGTATGCTTCTTCTTCTTAAGCATAAAAATGCTAAAGAAAATTTGAATTGGATACCGTTGTTAGCGATAGAATGCAATTTCAGGTTACGAAACGCAGAGTTGCATTTTTAATGCTCGCTACTGTATATGTTATCAAATAAAATTTACCGAATATGTATCTTATGGCTGAAAGTCTTTGTTTAATTTTATTCATTACCAGTGTTTTAACTACAAAACATCTTAAGGGTTTTTTATTATTATTGTTACGAAAATAAGGTTGCGCACCACAGCGTTTATTACATCGCCAAAATAAATAAACAAACGCTGCAAGAACAACGTGCTGTTTACAAATAACCAAATCTACAACAACAACCATTAGCAGAGACAAAGTAAATAAAAAATAGCACGGCAACAACAATAATTAAGCAGCAAAGAAAACAAGTAACAGAAAATAAACAAGCAACAACAAACACTAAGAGCTGAAAGAGGTAGATGTTTACATACGAATGGCTACAAAAGAAATTAAAAGAAAGAAATGGAATCTACCTGAAATATCGAGAGGTTCGAGAGCTTTCGATGTGTTGTTTACTCTGCCATATAAAAGCACATTGATGCGAACAGCAATCAGTGTATGTGTCGTAAACTCAGCGAGCGCAGTTGAAGTAAAGTTAACTCAGCGAATGTGTTATTGGTGTGAAGAGAGTTTATAAGGAGAAAGCTCGTGAGGCTAGTAGTGAAGTAAAAAACCAGTTTGGTTGGAGCTAACTCAGTAAAGAGAGTTAACTGTGGATAATCTCTGGTTGAAAAGGTTGTGTCGAGTAATTGTACAAGATTGTAAACAGACAGAGTAATTAAGAATAAAAATGGTTATTACCTGAAAGAGATTAGAGCAGTGGTGCACATAACTGTGTTAAATAAAGGATTTTTAATTAAAACCAAACACAAAATTTATTTCATTTTAACTATAATCTACGAACTCATAAAAAAAAACGTTTTTAAAAAGGTAAAAACGTAACAATTGGTGTCAGAAGTGGGATTGAAGTCTTCAAAATAAAATAAATAAAAAGGAAAAAAAATTAAGGCGTTTTTTAAAAGGTAAAAACGTAACATTATTATTATTATTATTATTATTATTATTATTATTATTATTATTATTATTATTATTATTATTATTATTATTATTATTATTATTATTATTATTATTATTATTATTATTATTATTATTATTATTATTATTATTATTATTATTATTATTATTATTATTATTATTATTATTATTATTATTTTATTATTATTATTATTATTATTATTATTATTATTATTATTATTATTATTATTATTATTATTATTATTATTATTATTATTATTATTATTATTATTATTATTATTATTATTATTATTATTATTATTATTATTATTATTATTATTATTATTATTATTATTATTATTATTATTATTATTATTATTATTATTATTATTATTATTATTATTATTATTATTATTATTATTATTATTATTATTATTATTATTATTATTATTATTATTATTATTATTATTATTATTATTATTATTATTATTATTATTATTATTATTATTATTATTATTATTATTATTATTATTATTATTATTATTATTATTATTATTATTATTATTATTATTATTATTATTATTATTATTATTATTATTATTATTATTATTATTATTATTATTATTATTATTATTATTATTTTATTATTATTATTATTATTATTATTATTATTATTATTATTATTATTATTATTATTATTATTATTATTATTATTATTATTATTATTATTATTATTATTATTATTATTATTATTATTATTATTATTATTATTATTATTATTATTATTATTATTATTATTATTATTATTATTATTATTATTATTATTATTATTATTATTATTATTATTATTATTATTATTATTATTATTATTATTATTATTATTATTATTATTATTATTATTATTATTATTATTATTATTATTATTATTATTATTATTATTATTATTATTATTATTATTATTATTATTATTATTATTATTATTATTATTATTATTATTATTATTATTATTATTATTATTATTATTATTATTATTATTATTATTATTATTATTATTATTATTATTATTATTATTATTATTATTATTATTATTATTATTATTATTATTATTATTATTATTATTATTATTATTATTATTATTATTATTATTATTATTATTATTATTATTATTATTATTATTATTATTATTATTATTATTATTATTATTATTATTATTATTATTATTATTATTATTATTATTATTATTATTATTATTATTATTATTATTATTATTATTATTATTATTATTATTATTATTATTATTATTATTATTATTATTATTATTATTATTATTATTATTATTATTATTATTATTATTATTATTATTATTATTATTATTATTATTATTATTATTATTATTATTATTATTATTATTATTATTATTATTATTATTATTATTATTATTATTATTATTATTATTATTATTATTATTATTATTATTATTATTATTATTATTATTATTATTATTATTATTATTATTATTATTATTATTATTATTATTATTATTATTATTATTATTATTATTATTATTATTATTATTATTATTATTATTATTATTATTATTATTATTATTATTATTATTATTATTATTATTATTATTATTATTATTATTATTATTATTATTATTATTATTATTATTATTATTATTATTATTATTATTATTATTATTATTATTATTATTATTATTATTATTATTATTATTATTATTATTATTATTATTATTATTATTATTATTATTATTATTATTATTATTATTATTATTATTATTATTATTATTATTATTATTATTATTATTATTATTATTATTATTATTATTATTATTATTATTATTATTATTATTATTATTATTATTATTATTTATTATTATTATTATTATTATTATTATTATTATTATTATTATTATTATTATTATTATTATTATTATTATTATTATTATTATTATTATTATTATTATTATTATTATTATTATTATTATTATTATTATTATTATTATTATTATTATTATTATTATTATTATTATTATTATTATTATTATTATGTTATTATTATTATTATTATTATTATTATTATTATTATTATTATTATTATTATTATTATTATTATTATTATTATTATTATTATTATTATTATTATTATTATTATTATTATTATTATTATTATTATTATTATTATTATTATTATTATTATTATTATTATTATTATTTATTATTATTATTATTATTATTATTATTATTATTATTATTATTATTATTATTATTATTATTATTATTATTATTATTATTATTATTATTATTATTATTATTATTATTATTATTATTATTATTATTATTATTATTATTATTATTATTATTATTATTATTATTATTATTATTATTATTATTATTATTATTATTATTATTATTATTATTATTATTATTATTATTATTATTATTATTATTATTATTATTATTATTATTATTATTATTATTATTATTATTATTATTATGTGTTATTATTATTATTATTATTATGTGTTATTATTATTATTATTATTATGTGTTATTATTATTATTATTATTATGTGTTATTATTATTATTATTATTATGTGTTATTATTATTATTATTATTATTATTATTATTATTATTATTATTATTATTATTATTATTATTATTATTATTATTATTATTATTATTATTATTATTATTATTATTATTATTATTATTATTATTATTATTATTATTATTATTATTAGTATTTATTATTTATTATTATTATTATTATTATTATTATTATTATTATTATTATTATTATTATTATTATTATTATTATTATTTATTATTATTATTATTATTATTATTATTATTATTATTATTATTATTATTATTATTATTATATATTATTATTATTATTATTATTATTATTATTATTATTATTATTATTATTATTATTATTATTATTATTATTATTATTATTATTATTATTATTATTATTATTATTATTATGATTATTATTATTATTATTATTATTATTATTATTATTATTATTATTATTATTATTATTATTATTATTATTATTATTATTTATTATTATTATATTATTATTATTATTATTATTATTATTATTATTATTATTATTATTATTATTATTATTATTATTATTATTATTATTTATTATTATTATTATTATTATTATTATTATTATTATTATTATTATTATTATTATTATTATTATTATTATTATTATTATTATTATTATTATTATTATTATTATTATTATTATTTATTATTTATTATTATTATTATTATTATTATTATTATTATTATTATTATTATTATTATTATTATTATTATTATTATTATTATATTATTATTATTATTTTTATTATTATTA